>JAIUND010001819.1:0-29884 GCA_034699125.1 Gisinianus flammeolus | reverse complement strand
ATGGCGAGATTCCATTTGCACTTATGTATACAGCAAGGAACTCTGCAAGGAAAAACTTTTTCTGTGGGCGGAGCCAACAAATTCACAAAAGTGTTTAAGTTTTTGGATGGACTGTACGTCCACATGTATAAGCTTTTAGTTCCCAACTGACCACTCCACACAGATGACTCTTATTATGAAAAAGGTAAATTAAATCCTATATAAAAAAAAATATTTTGACTGGGGGAACCACTCGGAAGTGTAGAAATATTGTACAAGCGGCGACATCCTTGACTTTCTCTCGCCAACAATTTGAAACACGAGAATTTCTTTTTTTTCTGCAAATCAGCTGTGTATGTGAATCAGTCTTGTATAATTCTTTTAGTAATTCTTTGGGTATCAATTCCAGAATTAGTTAGGTATTACTAAGAATTACCTAGAATTGCAATTACCAAGAGCATCGGTTAGGAAGTATTAGTAAGGAATTGGCATTACCAAAAACGAATTACCCCAAAGAATTAGCACAAAGAATTACTAAGGAATTGGGTATTACCCCTGTTTTTTTAATTTTTCAAAGGGGAAATTTTGGAATTAGAATTGGAACTAGGATTACCAAAAGTATTGCCTAATAAAAGTTTTAGGCTAAAAGAATTACTAAGGAATTAGGATTACCAAAAGTGCGGCAGACAGAATTAGTAAGGAATTGAAATTACCAAATAGAGTTTCAAAAAGAATTACCCAGAATTAGGTTTACCAAAAAGTGGAATTATACAACACTGGTGTGAATTGTGGAATTATATACAGAAAAGTTTTGTGACTAATATAATTTAAGTAAATTGAGTTTGGATAACTTTTAATTGAGGTCTTTTCGTTTCTATTACAACAAATATATACACCAAAAGTACACGTGTAAATTGGAAATCTATATATACAGTATAGTCTTTTGCTTTTACATTTTAATTCCGTAAGTGGATTTACTTACAGATATTTTGGTATATGCCATCAAAACTTTCGCTGTTCTCCAAATTGAAACTTCTATAATACACAGTCAGGTATATATATGTACTTTATCGAACGACTGAGACCAGCATAAGATCTTATTTATCATTTATAGACTATAAATTATAAATTATAGTACACTTTTGTACGATTTTATATATAATTCAAAACATCAATTGAACATGGAAACATCAATTGATAATGTAAGTCACCTATATGTGGTCACCACAGTTTATTATCTCTCGTAAATCAACCATTATAAAAAGAAATACATCGCATATGTTCTTCTTGATAATATGTATAGGTAATACCTATTAGATATATATACATATATACGTGAGGTGTACATATCGTCTGTTAAGTTCAAAAAAGGTTGATAATCGTTTGGCCACAGACGCAGCATATGCGTATGCACACAATGTATATTCACCCTCTGGGGCCAAATGCTTATCGTCCTTTTTTGAACTTAACAGACGATATATAATCTCTCTTTCTGTTTGTATATTAAGTATTGTCCATATTAAATATGAGTTTGATAATTTAGATTATATTATATGATTAGTATATTACATATTATTACTATTATATTTATTGACTGAATGAAGAATGAACATACATATATGTGTGCATCAAAGAACTTGATATCTATTGTATATTTTATTCATGCAGATTCACAAACAGCTGGAGCTTGGTTCAAGTAAAAGATTGAATACTCAGCGAGTGTCTGCTGCTTCGGTGGATGCTGATGTTGTTGTAATCGATCTTGTGAATGATAGTTCAAGTGATTCGGATTCGGACGGTGGTCCACAAGTGACCAAAAAGATGAAAACAAACGAGGAGCAAGTTGTGGTCAAAATTAAAGAAGTTGAAGACAATGAGGAGACAGAGAAGGGACAGATGGAGAATCTTCTCCCACCGGAAGTGAGAGTTTAATCATTCTTGTAGTTCTATGAACTATATATATACATATTTAAATACAGAGTTCTCATAGTATATATATAATAATGATATTTAAAAGGAGTTCGAATAAACTACTAATATTATAATAAGGCTAAATAAGGTTTAATGATAATAATTAAAAAGGATATTATTATTATTATTATCATTATTATATTATATTATTTAGATGTTGACCAAGATTCTCAGGCTCTTGTCCACTCGGGATATTCTGAGTTGTCGTCAAGTGAATTGGAGATGGAACGGAATCTCATCGGATTTGCTCCATCATCGACCCGAGACTGGCTTGACCTTTGATTTTGACAAAAAATACAAGAAATACTTTCACGTCAAGATGAATGGCACATCAGCATCCACTTCATCTTCATCTGGTCCTGATCCCGAGTCCCAAGAAAAACAATATACGGGGCGGACTTTGAGTGACCTGAACATCTGTTCCATTGACTCCATCCATTTCCCATTTGCTCGCTTCACTCTAAATCAATTCGAGAATGTCCAGACGATAGAGATGAAGAACTTCCTGAGTTCCTGCGGGGACTCGATCCGGTCCTTAAGTGTCGCCGGCTTGAATGGGAATGGAGTTCGGGTGTTGGGGGAATTACTTGGCAAAAGAGCTCCACACATCCAGGATCTGATTATCGGGAGTTGGGACAACAAGTTCATTTCTTCATCCAAATCCGTTCAATTTTTTCCCGATGCCAAAGGCAAAGCCAATGCCAAAGGAAATAATAATGATGATGAGGCCGCTCCTCTCTCTCAACTCAAAACATTCAAATTGACCGGCTCCAATAATTATCACAAGGTTCGCCAAAACGTAATCGAAGCCATCTTGAAAGCCTCCACGAATAATTTAAAGTCCATTCAATCCGTCTCGCCCATGAATGTGGATGAACTCGCCTTCTTTCGCTCGCTAGGGAAACTTCATTTGGTGGAGTGGAGTCGAACGTTGAACGTGACGAGTGAACTTTTGACCTATTGGGAAGGATTCCCGGATGAAGATATTTGGGTCAACGGAAAGTCCCTGGAGATTGTCCTTCAAGTTCGTCAAGCTGAGGCGCTTTGGTCCAGCGCTGCTGCGTTCCTTAGTCGAATTTCTACCCCCAAAAACCTCAACAATGGCAACAATCCACAAATTGAGCCTTTAAGGGAGCTGAAATTGGAGCCAATGGGATTCCTGAGTGGAATGGACTGGACCGGATTTCAAAACGTCCGGAAACTCAAATTGACCAATGCCGTGGGGTCACTCCGAATCTCTCAACCTTTTTTCCCACCCGGCTCCAGGGACATTGACAACTTTTTCTCGCAGCTCGAGGAACTTGGTATAAGATTTCATTATAGATTTTCTGCTCATGCGTTGTCCTTCAATTTCCATTATTTGGATTTTGGTTGTACATAAATTGTAAATTGAAACACTTACTTAATCATTTTTCCGTTTATTTTTTTGCATTTTTTGCATTTCTGTGGAGCAGATATTCAAATGTTTGGGAACCGCCTTCATCCAATTGGTTTATTCCCCACGCCAGACTCGATCCCGCGCATGAACAGCGTTCGGGCCCTCAAGCTTTCCCTCTCTTGCACCTGGACTCCAGATCGAATCACGACGGGGATTCAGATGATGGCGGCCATGTGTCCAAATGTGACTCATCTCACAGTGACGTACATTGTGAATATCCTTCCAATTGGTCGAGCCATCTTCCTCCACATGCGACAGCTGGAGTTTCTCCGTCTTGAGATTCAAGCCAGTCCACCAGGAAATGCTTTCCCAGCGCTGGACTCGACGTTCACCGGCTACTCGGAGACCATGTGCCGAGTACTCCTTCAGCGATTCCGGGGACGGCTGGAAATCTCCGCGGAGGAAATTGAGATGATTCCGAGATTTGGTTCATCCATTTTAGATTTAACAAGTAATAATATAATTCCACAATTCCACACAATCACAAACAATTTTCTATTAATCTTTCATCATTAATATCCATTGAATTTTTCTATAATTTCTATATAATTATTTTACAAATTAATAATTTGAAATTATATATAATACGATTGTGAATTTTTTGTTTGATGTATATTAGATTTGCGGCTGATGGAGATTCAACTGTATGTTCCGCAAGGACTCTTTGGGAATTTGAATGAGCCGGAGGCGTTGGAAGTCCTGCCAGAAGTCTGTTTGACCACGTTGAGTCATCTATTTGCATTCCAACTCATGCCCAATCTCACCGGATCACCCAAGGAGTTTTTAGACCACCGCCATCAGCTTAAAAAATCGTATAATAGCAACAACATATCTTCTTGTGCTCTCTCTTTTTTTATCACTTCATCCTCATCCTTATATATATAGTTTAAGCGTGTTTACATTCATTTTTTTGGCAGAATTACCTATATTTGTTTCTCTTGTACTCGCGCGGCCTTCAATAATATTAATAAATAATAATAATAGTAATAACTAAAAATAATAACATTTACATTTACAGTCAATTTGCATATATAGGGATTGAAAGTTTTCCCCATAATATTGTAATAGTTTGGGACGGCTGTCGATTTTATCATGACACCAAGATAGTTCTTCGAAAATTAGGAGACTTGGTTTTATTTAATTAGATATATGAAATATTGATTGTAAATCTTTTTTTGAAATAAAGGTGTCTCAAAACAAAATTGATATAATTACTTTAATTACTGGAACTGTCCCACGGCACAAATCGTGGCCTAATTCTTTAGTTATATACATATGTAATCGGGATTTTCTTCCGAAAAACTGTTTATATAGCCTCATCGTATATTCTTGCGAGTTTTCAGCGTTATACAAGATCCGCGACCGCGGTTGGCAGTCGTCGGCACTATATTTTCAATATTTAATTGGTCCAATACGTTTTTTTTTTTGCTCACAGTATATACCTTTTGGTTTGTATTAATTGAGGCATATGAGCACTAAACCAGCAATTATTCAGGCTTTTATTCCAACTTTGATTTAATATAGTTATGAAACGAAGAAGTAGACAAAAGAGAGTTAAATTATCAAATCCACGAAGAAAATCATCCAAATGTGGACTATACAATAAACGCAAAAAAACGTCGCGTCTTAACGACACTTTACATTTCGTGGGAAATGTCGAGTAATAAAAGGCCCCATTGAAGTGCGTTTGTATCAGTTAAAATTTCATATAAAAAACTTTTGATGCAAACGCAAACGCGATGGAAATTGATCTTTTGTTGTGAGTTCATTTACAATTTATTAAATTGGGGCACGTATTTCTGCTGGTTCGCAAAACCATTTGATCGCTGGACCTTGGAGCTCCTCATCCGTCGCCAGAGGGAAATGAAACCGAACGGACTCTAAAAAAGAAGTTTTAGTAAAAAGTAAAAGAAAGAGCGGGAAATTCAAAAAACAGCAATTTAATGGAAACATTGAAAATGTTTTGAAATTGAACTCTAAACAAAATTCAATTTTGCCTTGTCGCATTTCTTTCGTACCAAATGTAACTTGTTGAATCCGAGTCTTTTTGAACGGTCTTTTCCCGCCTTTGCCTTCACTATCATTATTCCAGTCCATCAGAGTCTTCACTTCTGGAGTCACGAGGGCCTTCAAAATCCTCCGCAGGCAACTCTCAAAGTTCTCCCCACCGATCCTGGACAATCGCTCAAACTGCGATCGATACATATAAATCCAAGGAAAGTCAATCAATCATATATAATATTCAACATTCAACAGTTTTTGTGTGGGGAATTCGAAAAATTTCAAAACTCCATATATATATATTTTTTGTCAAATCAAATCTGATGGAATTAAAACCTACAAGGGCATCTTGAACTTTGAAATCCTCGTTGACTTTGTCCTCGAGGGCATTGAAACTCCCCACGGATTTAATTGGGAGGATGACGGAGAGACGATTCAGTTGAATGGTTGCGGATGTGGGGAATGGCCAGCCACAGCCGGGCATCGTCATTCGGACCCCCCCGAAATTCAAATGACTCCTCCCGCCTTTTATCCATGCATCCATGCTCAAGCTCACGTACTCCCCAACCGTCTTCCTTTTCTTCTCCTTCTCCTCCTCCTCCGTACACTGATTTTGAGCCTTGAGCTTGAGCTTGAGCTCCATGATCATTTCCCCAAGGACATCTTGCTGCGTCTCCAACTTCCTTATGAACGCCAATATCCATGATGGATTTTCATTTTGATGGTGCTGGAGCTGGAGCTGGAGCTGGGCGTTGTTTTTGTTTGTCATCAAATCCCCATTTGCCGCTCTTTTCCTACTCATTTCCATTTCCATTTGGAGGCGGCCCTGGCTACCGTTTTTGGAGGAGGGTGAATAAGACGGGCGGGATATTTGAATCCTATGAAGATAGCTTGATGCTGCTGGTGGTGCTGGAGAAGGCGAAACAAAGATGGGAGGATTTCCCTCTGACCTCCCCGACGACCTTTCAATATCATTGTCCATGTCAACGTCAATGACCTGACCCCCCTTCATCTCCTCTGCCTTGAGAATCCGATTGAGTCGAGCAGACTCGTCATTGACTTGACTGAGCTCATCCTGGTGCAATTTCTCATAGAGAAGTTGACCGAGTGAGTCGTGCAGCCTCCGGATTGTGCCGTTTTCGGCTGCTGGAGGAGGATGAGAGTTCAAGGAGGAAATCCCTGACGATGACCTTTGACTGATTCCACTGGAATTTCCATTGGAATTGGGATTCAATTGACTTTCGATTGAGCCCGTTTTCAAGGGGGGAATAATAGGAGGTGGAGTTGTGGGGACGGTCTGAACAGACAACTCATTACTGTAGACGGCCCGCCCACAACGACTACTTCCGGTTGTTGTTGTGGTTCCATTCACATTGACAACATTCGTGGTCGTTGGGATGCGGATTCTGGTAGGAAGAGGCATTTCCGTCCGATTATACAGCTCCGCCAAGTCCATTTCCGTCTTAATTATTAATTTATATACCCTTTTCAATTTGGATGTTTGATTTGAAGTGTTCCAAGCTGTGGGATTTGATATTTGATTCCGGATTCCGGATTCCGCGGCACAATGAATCTGGACCTACAAAATTTAGAAATGCCAATTATGAAGAGGCTTTTCTATGAAATCCCCTCACCACAAAGTTCTCACCATGCGTCTAAATGTAATTGTATAATGCATAATGCGCGGTGATTGTAAGAGGAGGCAAAGGACAAAGCCTTGTGTCGGGAATTTCAAGAAATTATATAAGGTCCCACACACAATCACAATTTTGTGATTGCGGATTGCAGATTGCAATTGATTCGTCAGAGTCGCAAAGTCAGATCTATAGATGAGGATTTGGAGACTATATAGAGTGAATGTAAATTAATTAAAAGAAATATATATAACTCACACAGTGATTGAAATATCAATGTATAGGGAATTGAATCCCACTAGATTAAATCCAATATGTTTTCTTGCACTTTGAGCTCGCAATGAAATATGACGGTATGATATAACATACACTATATGGGCGAGAATGCAACCAAATGTGAAACGAAATGAAACGAAACGGCTGAGAGTCAGCTCAATTCTTATCTATATACAGTCCACAAAGCAGTATATATAGAAATGGGAATGCGAGTGAAGTTGAAGAATGGAGTACAGAGTATGGAATGAAATGGCAGACAAATCAACTCTGTGAACTCATCGTCAGATTTCCTCATAAACCTTTTACTGGCTTCTACATAAATTCAACAACACACGCTGAGAGCATGAATGAGTCAAAAGCCAACAACACAAAAGCATACGAGTATATACACTCACAGAAAAGACGTGAAAATTACGTTTATTTTACGCTATACTCCTCCGTTCGTTCGTTTGTTTGTTCGCCGCCCTCATTTCCATTCCCATTCACATTCACATTCAACGGCAAACAAAAACACTTGCAGAGGAAACGTATATATGTAGTGTATGTATTTCGAATGTACAGTACATAAAACATTTATGCGTACTTGTACAATGTACATATAATGATCCCATGCTCCATGCATGCCAGCTGGAGACTCCTCATTACATATGTACATAGAATCTATATTATACAAATATATGAGGTAGACCGTAAGAATAGGGATAATATAAGCAAAACCACTTTTCTGCATATTTATGGACAACAGAACATGGAGAATATTTTAGGACAAGTTTAAACTTTATTTACTGATAAAAAGTATTTTAAAATCGTCGTTACACTTCTTCAAAAATTCTAAATTAAAGTAAACCGATGATTTGTGTTTTGCTCTGAAATTTAAAATCATTGAGAAACGTATTTCCGCGCCAAACAGCCGAGAATATTTATAGCGCTATAACGCTAAAACTAGGTTTGCTTATATCACCCTTTTTCTTACGGTCTTCTACATATTATTATATATATAGATTCCCTGTAAGTATATCTGTACATTTGTATACATACAGAAAACCTGAACTCTGCCTTTGTCTGTATATGTATGTAGTATAGTCTGTACTCTGTACAGTATATCTGCTGCTGCCATAGCAGATACATAGCAGACGAATATTTTTTCAACAATACTCTACTAGTACATATAGTATCAATACCAATCAAATAGTTAGAGTTTGATGTTAAATCAATGATTTGAACGGAATTCATTTTGAAATTATCTTTAATTCTCAAGCTTTCCAATCAATCAAATAATAAAATATCGTAGCTCAATAACTGCTTGTAATGAGTAATACATAAGTAAGTATGTATACATACTGGTATGTACCATGCTTTTGAGTGTTGACTATTCAGTCTGGAATTTTGTCCATTTTGAACTTGAAAATGCGACGAATTCACAGGAATTATGTATGTATGTATGATGTATGAAGGGGTTTGCCATCACATGTATGTACATACATAAGTCGTGTGGGGATGAGAATGTTGGGAATATATGTGGAAAACGACATTTGAACGTTTTGCTTTCCCGCATTCGAATTGAATGCATTCCAAAAGTCCAGCGCATGTGGCTATACATATTCTCAATGGTGTGGTGTGATTGGTTGTGAATAAGAGGCGCGGAATGAGGAATGACGAGAGGACAAATACAAAAAAAGTACCTACATACATATATACACGTTTGGATGACATGACGACGGAACATTCATAACGTTAAATCGTGATTCTATATATACATATTAAATATGTTCACTATTCATACACGCATATCACCATTTTATTTACACATACACAAACAGCCAAAATTTATTTTATTGAATTAAGGGAACTATTTCTCTCCTTCTTTCTCTCTCACTAATTTGAAGTGCGCGCGGATTCTGAATGGTACTATACTGTCAACAACTATATTTTTCAGTTAACAGTTTTAATTATAATTACGCTCGTAAAGCGTAGTTAAAGATGCAATCAAAATTGTACACATAGAGTGTGAAACTAAATTAGATTTAAATCACACCGATGGATTTGTTTTTAAAAAGAAAATTATATTTATACTGAAAAACCTGAATGAAAATACGGGAAGTCGGGTGGGGGGTTATTGTTTGTCATATAAATTAATATAGATTAATACATATGTATCTAAAATGATTTATTCTGAAATACCCAGTGATGATTCTATCCCAGTTAATGAACTGCCTGGGATAGAACCGGAGATGGAGGAAGAAATTATTGAGGACAAAGAGGAAGAATCTGAATGGGAGGAATCAGAAGAAGAATGGGATGAGTATGGGGATGATCAATTGATCGAATTAGAGCATGAGTCGGATGGTGAAGAGAGCAATGTCTCTCCTATTCCGATTTCCTCCGAAATGGAGGAGCAAGAATTGGGTTCGGACTCTGAGTCTTATATTGACTTAGAGGATGATGAACTCGATGTTTAATAACATTAAATCCTATGGATTTAATGAATATTAATTTTTAGAAACGGCCTTTTGAAAGGCCAACCAAGTAAAATAATAAAATTCGAACTCTTTCCTGTTTATTATATGATGCTAGTGTTCAGAATTTGTAATCAAGGCGAGTCCACCAATACTAAGTCCAGAATTGAGAGAATTTCCAGAATTGAGAGAATTTGATTGATGGTTGAAACTGGATTTTCTTTATTGACGTAAAATTTGAGATTTTTTCATAAAACTTGATACACGTCTATAAAATTTCAATGAAAAAACAGGCTTCTTGTGGAGTCCAATGACAGTTTAATTGAAAGCCCTTATATATGTGGATACGGTGTGTGCCTGCCCAAAGTCAAATACACGATTGATTGACTATATAGGGCCGTGAACTCAAACATGACTGGATAATGATTAGAAAATATCAGGAACCAGGAAATAAGTAAAACAAAATAGGCGGGAATCATTGACATTTGAATGAATATAGGTATGAAAATAAACATTTCCTCACAGGAAAACTCAACTCAAATATTTGAGTTCTATATATGTTCGATAGCAAAAGTCCGAAAAACGAGGACAAAGTTAATTGTAAAATTCTACGCGTCTTTTCCCTTTAATTTGAATGGAATTGTCATTTTAATTGGGCAAATTGACCTGATAATCCATTTCCACACAGTTCCGCACAGTTCTTGCTGGAATTTCAAGGGAAAAGCACACAGTCACAACTTTCATCAATTTCCGTATACATTTGGTGATTCCGGGCGAGTATATACTCAAAATGCTAACGAGGACGGATTTGAAATGGAATTATGTGATATTCAGGATGGCGTCTCACCTCAATTTGTACCCTATTGCGTTTGACCGTGGGACGGGTCAAATGAAGAGTCACAAGCTCCATGGAAATTCTACCAGTAGTTGTTGGCGGGAAATCCTTTTCAAATGCTGGCAAGTCCTATTCTTATGCCAGTTGACCTTCATCACGTGTCGGACGGGGCAATCTGCGTTTTTTTTCAACTCCTCGGATGTCTCGGACTCTCAATCGAATTGGGATATCATTCCGATTCAACTCATCATGTGCTTTGGCTATGCGACCGTCCTTCCCGTGGTCCATCTCATGTTCACCAACCACCGGGAACTCAACATCAAAGTCTACAATAAAATCCTACAAATCCGCGGTAACATTCAAATAAATAAACCAACAACCAACAACCAACGAAATTATTTTTTAAAAGTACATGTCATATATACCCAACCAAATCCGTGTCGTGTATACTGTCAGATGATTTCGAATTGACTCCGCCCACATGGAAATCGTCGTCAAAAACTGCTGACAAGAAGACCCCAATGGAATTCCTCATGTGTTTCTTCACATTCGGTGTCTACGGCGGCGTGGGGATTTTCTCAGGTCTCTACTTGATCAACATGGACATTCCAATCCTTTGGATTTCGGTGGTGCCGGCGGCTTGGAGGAATCCCTGGATGATCGCTCTCTGTCTCTCCATTGACACCCTCGCCATCTTTGTTCTCTTCATATGGAACATCTACTACATTTTCCTCATCCTCTCATTCGTCCTCACGTTCACGGACACCACGACTTCCATCACCCAGGACATTCAAATTCGGTAGTTCAGGAAATTCAACATTCAAAACTAGAAGCGCGTTTTTTACACACACACTGATATTATGATTCTATGTGTGGGATTTTGATTTTAGGGACCAAGTTGAGTCTCAGCCTTCGCCTGATCTTATGTTCAAGTCGCTCTGGACTTTCCGCCAGTTGGAAACACAAGTCAAATTCTTCAACTTGGTGTTCGCGGGGGTTTTGTGGATCCTCAAACAAGGTTGTTTGATTGTGTCAATACTGGGTGGGTTCTCCGCCATTCGAATCTCCCGCCGAAATCCACTACTAGCCATCATCTACGTGTGTTGCAATCTGGACTGTACGATCGTTTACATTTCCATGTTCCAACTCGCCTTCAAAGTGACAGAGAGGGCGGAGGGAGTATGGAGTCTTTTGGAGTTGACATCATCCGGGTTAAGGGCCCCCATTTTTCGGAAATACTCTGAGCAAATGTTGAGATCCATCCCGATGATGGCGATGAGCGTCGGTGGATTTCACATGGTCGAGCGGGAAGCAGTCCCAATTTTCGTGAATTTCGTCGTCCAAAAAATCGTGGACCTCCTCCTTGCCACACTCTAACTACGATATATATACACAAATCCGTGTATATACAAATTAATAAATGTCCCACACAGCATTTGTTTCCTGATCACATACAAAAACAAAACGACCAAAGAAACTATATACTTACACTTTTTTTTACTCGCTTAAAAAACATCTGGCAAAAGATCGATGGACGATGAAAGCAATGAAATTTTGCTCCAAAAACCCATGATAATTTCTCATCATGTGTTTGTCCAGTTCGAATTCAAATTCTACACATTTCAAAGGATGGATTCTCACAAACATTCTGTATAGCATTCTAAATAATTTTAGTTTGATTTTATTATATACATTTTTGATTTACTCCGATGTGGTTAAAAAAATGTTAGTGTTTATTCAAAAAAGAAACTGCGCAGTTTTATGAGTAAAAACTTTGTGTTTTACATGAAAAATATACATGTGTGACGTTAAAAGAGAAAAGGGGTCAGTCAGGGTTTACAAGTTTGCCATATAGAAAACAATGTAAATGATGTGAGCAAGTCATATATAGAAATGGCTAAGACCTGACTGATCCCTTTTCTCTTTCAACGTCACATATATGTTCATATGAGGAAATGAGATAAATGTGTTTACTTATTAAGGCAATCCCATTCCAATTAACCTTCGTCAACATAAGTTATAATTTTGGTGTTGGGAATTTGTACACTGTCTATATAGCGATATGACGATTGTGCAAATGTTTCTTGCGCATGCATTATATATGTTTGTGCTCGTGCGGTTGACTTTCATGTCTATATATATACATATAAACATTGGTACAGGAGTACCTCAAAAGGGAGCGAGTGTCTGTCTGTTTGTCTCTGCACATTAAAACGTGAGTCGTGATTGCGCCCCATTTCACTACACACCCTTCGGGAGCGCTCCGGTCGGGTAGCCAAGCACCCTCCCTCCGCACTCCGGGTCCTCCGTTCATCCGACTGCAATCACTTTCCGCCCATCCCCTTGTTTTTTTTCGAAAATCCCTTTGATACCCAGGTAAACTCCGAATTCGGTTTTTTCAAATATTTAAGTCACACAAAATGATTGTCCATATTTCTGTACCCCAAAAAAGTAAAAAAGATTGTGGAAATCGCTTTGCCCTTACTGGGATTTGAACCTAAGACCTCACCCTAGAAGTCAACAAACTTAACCCCTAAGCCAGGGGGGTCAAATGCGGGTATCTCGGCCCCGGTGTCCCCAGGGTCACCAAAATCAATAGGTACCTGACTGCTACAATGACAATGACAATAAAAAAGACCGCATGTAAATCGATCAGCCCGTTCGGCTGTTATCGTGAAATGGACAGACGGACAGACAGACAACCCAATAGAATAAGGGGAGCTTCGCTCCCTAATAGACCTTCGTTGTTCTGGATCCGGTCGGAAGTCAATGGCGGCAATTAACGTTGGAAGATGGGGGTGCTGTGTCATTGCCGGGGACATTTCACAATTGCCCTGTTCACACGTTCAAAGCGTATGTGGAAACCAATCATATATAAATCAATGGGCACACAGCCTGTGTCTTTAACGATGAGGACTTTTTAGTTTTATAGTTTAAACTTCTATACTATATACATCATTCATCTAATTCTATATAGTTGTAGGTAGTTGTCTTTTTACATTGGATGTAATTGTAAAAATATGATGAATTTGGTCATGAATGTGCGTCATTTCTTTGTTCAAGTGCACATGTTTGTGTGCTGTGCGGTTGATTTTAAATGCGCGTCACACTTTGAATTTAAATTTAAAGAAATGCATATTGGACAAAATTAAACGCGGGAATTTGCGCGGGGAATAGAATTTCCATACACGTCTTTTTTGTTCAATAAACATGCACATTCTTTTCATAAGTTCAATGCCGTGTGGAACCTTTGAAATGTCTGAAATGAATACAATATGTACCACACATTTTGACAAAAGACTCAAAAACAAGACAATGAATTTGAATTTCAGCTGGCAATTCTATATATGGTCATGTCCAGACTTTGGTTGATCGTAACTCAAAAGCCTATAACGCAGTACAAAAATGTTATTGATACTATTGAAAAATGTAGAACGTTCTCTGTCGTTCGTATAGGTTTGGTATATTACGCTAATTTCAATCAGTAACCATTTTTTTCAGTTTTGAAAAAGGGTATCCAAAAAGGATTAAATATGGTGGACAAAGGTTTACCAGTCAACTTTAATCAAAGAAAAAAGTAGTTTATTCTTGAATATGAATCTTGCAAAAATTTGACGATTTAATTTTGGTGAATAACAAGCAATTAAAAGTGTTTTCAGGCCAAAACCAATGTTTGGACCAGAAATATTATGTTTTGAAAAAGTGCTTGACCGAACTGTTTGACAAAATCTGTGTTTTTTGTAACTTTCAGTCCACTTTTTCTTCAATCACTGAATAGGAATCGAAACTTTATGTGTCACATCAAAAATATTGAACGTAGCAGATGAAGGTCGTTCTCAGCTATACAAAAAACATGTACAAGTCCACAATTAATTCCCAACCGTTTAATTGTTATTTAAGTTCTCCGACGTGGCAAAATTTTGCCCTCCGGTCCGAATATGCATTGGCGCGCAAACGCATATTCTGCGTCTGGGGCCAAATGATATTCGGCCCTTTTGGAACTATAAGCTGATGATATACTGCTCTGAATTTTAGAGTCCTTGGAAATTCCTATGAACTTTGAACTCGATCTCTTACATACTATCAGTGTACAACACATGAGATGAGAAAAATGTTGTACAAATTGTGACCAAATGTGGTGTGCGCCAGGTGTGGTTTTGTCAGGACAAATAAATTACCCATTGTGTGTGTGTGTGTGCAAAAAAACAACGACATTTGCGACGACCACACACGAATGGTCCATTTACATTTACATTTTAACAACCGATTGTCAAAATGATATAATGGGACAAGGATAGAACTTTAATGGTGTTATTGAACATAACTTTGGTGGTTAGGTGCTAAAACTCATCAACATCTCTCTGCCACATTACCACAATTATACGTACAAATATCTATGGCTTGACAAAAGAGATCGTTTGACAGCAGCTTTTGAATTTGTGATTTATGTTCCATCATTTAGTTTATGCATTCTTATCGCCATTTTTTGTATCGAAATTCGTGCAAAACGATCCTTAAAAGTTCCCACTTCAAAATTTTGCAGAATTGTGTACATTATATGACTAAAAAATACATGTGCTGTTGGGAATCGTTCATCAATATCTGTATATAAAGTCGACGGATGGCAAAAACAATGAAGGATAAATCCTCCACTTCGAAAACTTTGAACTGTTTTCATAAAGGATGTTTTGATAATTTATTTTGTGGTTCGTTTTTTGCATGGAAACAATTGTCATCTGAGATGTGTGTGGATGCCGTATATAAAAACCTCGAATTTCTCCAGTAAATTCATACTCACATCCTCCTTGGCAGTTGAAACTTCTCTTCACCTGACTCCACACATTCATTCTTTGTTTCACCATGGGACAAATTTCTTTCCTTTTGTCTTTGGCCTTTGGAGCCCTCATTGTCGCCTCTTGTAAGTTCAAGTCCCACATTTAAAAATATATATATATTTCACTAAGGTTTCCACATTTAAAAAATTTAAAAACGTTTGAATATATCGAAAGTTTGACTTGATTTGAATTTTTTTGAATCAACCTCTTGTTTTTTTTCTACAGGCCACTCCACATCCGTCAACTCCCAATCGTCTTATCGGGATGTGGCAGAATATTTCTCGGCCCGTGGAAACGCGCTTCCGGAACTATCGTTGAAGGGTATTCAAGAGATTCAAGGGCTCACTTCAGTTCCTCACGGTCGAGATGAAGGTATGTGTATATACCCTTCACCACAAAACTTTTGCCCAATATATCGATTTTTGTTTTTTGACGTTAATTGTTTGAATTTTGTTTATAGCTTTTACTTGCCCGGAGCCCGAAGCGATTGAGCCCTGTATATGTAGCACCGAGCATGACCCTCAAGGGGCCCTCCTTTGTTACGGTGAAAATCTCACCCAGTCCCAAGTGGACGAAACCTTCGCCGAAGTCCGAGCATCCAACGGAGTCTTCGACGATGAAGACCTTCAGATCGGGTCCTTCGCCTTGGCCTTCACTAACTTGACCACCCTGAACCTGAAGCCCCTCCTCCGCGCATCCATGACCACGCTCCTCATTCTAGGGAACGGAAAATTTGAGGGCTTCACCGGCCCTTCAGTCCCCACTGGACTCATCAATGCCACCAACGTCCTGATTATTGCCAATGTAGTTACGGATAAGGGTCTTGGAAACACCCTTTTGAACTTCAAACCCGAATCCTTGCGATTCCTCATGCTGGACGGCAATCGAATTCGGGGGAATCCAAATTCCGAATTCCTCCGTGGACTCTCCACCCTGCGCAATCTCCAAATCCTCTTCATCAATTCGAATGCCATTACCAAATTGGGGGCCCGACAATTCGCCTCGAATAATAACCTGACTTTACTATTTTTGGCCAACAATCAAATCAGTAGCGTGGCGAGAGATGCTTTTACATTTACTCCTCGGAGTGACAATCTCAACTCCACCTTCTTGCTCTCCCTCAGCAACAATACAGGATTGAATGAGAAGACTTTCAGTCCCGCGTCCGGGATTGGTGCCAGTAAACGTCTGACGGTGTTCGACATTAGCAAGTGCAGCTTCACGGCACTCCCTCAAGACACATTTCAAAAGTTTTTGGATGCCAATTCCGGGAATCGGTTGGGCGTGGCCAATAATAAGATCTCATGTAATGATGCGCGAACGAGTTGGTCGAAAGCGTATTCAAAGCAAATTTATGGTTCAGAATGTCCCCAATAAGAAAACGACCATTAAGACTATAGAACGTTGTTTTTATCATATCCCACATCAAAATTATCTTGCTTGTTTCCTCGGATTTGGTTTTGCCTCCAGGCACAATGTGAAAGGAAAATAATTCAAGGGAAATATTGAAATAAATTAAAATATTTAGTTCCGATCGAGTGACATTGTCAATTATGTAATCAATAAAAATTCATTTTAAGAATTAATCAAAAATTTTGCGGTCCGATCTCTTTGTAAAGTCCTTTTAGAGCGTCGGCGTATTTCACACAGTCGAGCGGGAATCCGTTCCACGGTTTTCGTGAATTTTGTTGTACAGGAAATCGTGTGGGGTTTCTTTCTACTTTAAATCATTCAATCCTAATCCACAATTTACTATATCGTCTGTTAAGTTCAATAATGTCGCTTGACCCAAAGCTCCATCTCTAATACTTTGACCTCCAGAGCAGGTCAACCCCGGTCAAACGAAATTAAGGAAAATGATTATCGTCCTTTTTTGAACTTAACAGACGATATACTGAAGGTTTTCGTAAGTTTTGATTGTGAAATATACAAACAAATAAACGATGCGGGTTCAGGTTCATTATCAGGAAAGGAAAAATAAGCCGTATCATTTCCGATTACAGATCAAAAAGAATGTTGGGGGTAAAAGATGAAGAGATCCGTGCGAGAGCCATTCTCTCACTCTCTCTTTTCCACACGCATTTATTTTATTTTCAATTAAAATTAGAAAAATTCCACATGGACGGGACACGAACAAACTTGCATAAACCCACACAATCCAATTCATTATAAAGAAGATGAAATGTGTGTGGGAAAAAACAATTAAATGAGAGAGTATAGATAAAATTAAGTGAGAGAGAAATTGCTAAAAAAAAAAAAAAATATTTGTGCATTCAAAAATATGTTTCAAATGTTTGAATGTGGACATGGAAATGTGAAAATGAAAAGTCGGAGGGGGGGAATGAGATTAAATCATTTGTCAAACACTGATCCAGTCCCATTACTGACGTGGACGGAGAGGGTGGAAGTGGAAGGACAGGGCCCTAACTCGATGAAGGAAATGTCATATCCGGATGGTCCATCGGTGAATGGGCCTTCCCCCTCGTACAAGCTCCCACATGGCCATTCCTGCCCTGTACATTGTAATCCAGACAGGATGATGTCTCCCGGAATCCCAGGAACAGTGCTCTGATGGATGTGGATGGAGGATGATGTCCCCTCACACGTCGGTCCACAACTACTCGTGTCCCCCCATATGAGGACCCGTATGCGCTGGAAATCATCCACAACTGGCGGATAATATGTCAAGATCACAGAGGCGACACACAGCCCTTGACCATTGTTGACTTTGCAGGTGCCGGGAAGATTTGCGAATTGATTGCCAAGCGTCGAGTACACGACTTGGCAAGACGTCTCTCTCAAGGAAGGCTCTAGCACCATAACAGACGACGACGACGACTCAGAAACTGTGTAAAAACAATATATGAAAATGAGAATTCAGAGACATTACCCATCAGAATCACAGAGACTGTGTGCAAAGGGATTGTTTAATTATGGAAAACAATAGAAAATATATAGTGTGAATTAAGGGGGAAAGGAAAGGTCAAAGGTCAGTTTGTCGTTACTCACCGGGCAAAGAGTGGGCGAGGAGGCAGAAGAAGAAGAAATGGATGACAACGACAATCCTCATTCTGTAAGGGCTGCAATGTGCTGGAGGACGCTAAGCAAGTTCGTTCTAACTTCTGACTTTATTAGAGCAAATTGGAAAATATCTATATATGTATATATATAAGAAATTGAAATTGACGACAAACACAAACAACACAGGCGAGTTGGTGTTTTTTTATGAGTTTTGAGTGGAGTTGATGTCTTTTTCCCTTTGTGTGTGTGGACAGAGAGAATATTCAATGAATGAAGAAGCTCTCCGTCCGGACCAGAATGTAAATATATTTATAGGGGAAAGAAGTCAAGGATTGTGCAAAGGGACATGTGGAGATGGAAATGCTGGAATGAAATGAAGGGACTTAAATTGTGATGGAATTCCAAGGTTCTTTTCCTCGCCTTTGTTTATGTATATAGGATAAAAAGAAACGGTCATCTTCGTGGGTGGTCCACACACCGACAGTCAAATTCCACAGTCTAAATGTGGATTCATACAATTTCTCGTAATTCCTCTCCACAAACTCTGGCTAATGTGTGGGGATCAGAGGTGGTGGATTCACGACCCGGGGGAACTCAAATGGTGCTCTGCGACGTATTCAATCATTTAATTATTTTGTTTTGCCACTTTTGTAACTGTTTTCCACACTAAATCGACTACAGGGATTCCGAATCCAATGTTGGATTTTCAAAATTTTGAATTTTTGGCCCGTTTTTGGATTTTCCAAATGGGGACTAATTTTTGGCCTGTAAAATCAGTTCTCCGTTTAGGGGCAACAAAATGTGAGGATTCCGAATTTAAAATTTGTTTTTCAAAATTTTGACTTTTTTCACCCAAAAACGTAAATTTTTTTTAAAAAAAATCGATTTTCGAGGTTCCTGAGAAATCAACGGCTTCTGTATACGTCATATTCAATATAGTTGCCATATTTTCCGCGTTTTCAACTATTATTTTGGTATTTGCATTAATGTGTGCGCGTGGATTAAAGCTTTGAAAACACTAATATAGTATCTAAATCTATTGGTATTTATAAGGCACATGATGAAATGGCACACGTCCGTCCGCCCGTCTGTTCGACGATAACTCTCGAACCGATTGAGATTTCGACTCTGGGTCTTTTTTATTGGGATTCTATTACTTATAATTCCGATGAGCTCGTAGATATAGGCATAATCGGAATACCCGTTTCGGTTTTATCGGGGTTTTTGATCTGTTTTACTATTATTTTTCGTTCTTAAACGATTTTGGCGTAAAAAATCATGAGAAATCCGAACCCGAAGTCAAATTTTTGAGAAATCCGAATGGAAAACAGAAAACACCGAATTTGGAGTTTTCGACGTGCTTTCAAACTGTTTCTTGTTTGTATTACGGATTCTGGAGTACAAAATCTTGGGCAATCCGAATACAAAGTCAAACTTTAAGGAATCCGAATGGAAAACACTTGAGAAATTAGTAGTGTAATTTTGATTACCGTATAAGCTATAATAGACTCTCCCCTTTTTATAGAGTCCCCCCTCTGCAGAGACTAAATTCTGCGCCCATGTCAAATACGTTAACGTACATAAGGACATTACAATACACTCCCTGGGCCTCTATAATATTTTCGGATACACTCCCTGGGAGTCTATTATAGCTTATACGGTATGTAGAAACTGGCGATGTGGAACGATTTATTTACTTATATACACACATGGCAAAATATAAAATCGAATTGAGAATCCATACTCGGAATCTCTACAAATGAAAAGCAAATCCCATCACGTACTATAGAATGTGGTGAAATTGCAACTAATCAAAACATAGGTAATCATACAAACGTCCTAAAATGCTGACGTTTCATAAACATAACCTCGATGGTGAAATCATCTCAGACTTCGTCACGACTAAAAATCGTATATATAGGAAATGCTGTTTATATATAGGAAATCTCGTTTTTCGCGATAGGGGAAAGGAAGCCAAAAACCACCCGCTGCCAAAAATCACCCACTTACGTTTTTGTGTATATTTCAACAATGGAAATATTTTAGGCAAAAATGTTTGGAAGGCAATAAAACCAGAGAGCTCCCCTGTGTTCATTTATTGTGTGGGATGCGTTATTATATACTGTTATCTATTGATTCCCCCATTCATCTATCGAGTATATATGTTACTGTGGATTAGTTTAGTACATTTTTGACAATTATCGGCCCACAAGATAAAATTTAATTGCAATTTGAAATTTTGAGGTTGTAATACCATCTGTAGAAAATCATTTTACGGTTTCAGGCTCGGCGGAAAAGTCAATTTCTACAGCTGTAGAGAAATAAAAGTGAAAAGTTTTTCCATTATAGGAATATTTGAGGGATTTCCAAGTTAGAATAGATCAAAATCCTAATTAAAAATGAAATTCATTAAAGAATTTGATAATTTTACTGTGACGTGTCTGATAATTGTGCTGTCGGCCAAAGTCACCCACCCGTTTTACAATAAAACCCATTGTGATTGTACAAATTATTACAAAATTATTTAATCAGTATCTTATAACGGCTATAGTTTATAATTGTGCGAAATACACATCCAATAGAACATCAGGTAATTGACATTTTCTATCTATTTGTACTGGTCCGTGAGCAATTTTATATACATAGAAGTGTTGCTGTTGTTGTTGCAATCAATCACAAAATCGAATTAAATCGTCTTCAACAATAACTTCTGATCGGTTTACACTGAATATTGAATTTTGTTTGGTATTCTCAATTTTCAGTGTATCGGTTTACAGTCGGGAAAAGCTATAAACGAAAAACTCCGCCAATTGATTTGGATTTATGCGAGTTGAGTGATGGAAACAGTAATTATTTCCGTTGCAATGATGATCTGTTTGAGTAACTCAACCAATTTAATTGAACTGCGAAAATTGTCATAATGAATTTTATTAAATCAAATGAAATGCATGAATTTGTTGTTTTTTTGTAATAAAACATGACGAAATACTAAATTCAGTACGAAATTATGAAAGCTCCATATAGATTGCGTGCGGCGTACATATGGGTGATTTTTGGCCCAGAGTCCGTTTTAGTCTCATTTTCTTGATATTTAATTACAATTACACAAAAAATTATTATGACAGAATTCCAATATATACTGAAAGGGCGTCGTATACCCTTCAAATTAACATTTTTATGCATAAAATCCCTCCGCTACAACGAAAATTATACAAGGTGCAAAAAGTGGGTGGCTTTTGGCTTCCTTTCCTCTATTTTAGTCGAACATTGTTTAAACATTACTTTTCTTTTACAATCTCACGTTGCCCCAATTTTTAAAATTCTCAATTTGCCCCTCCTATTGCTCAAAATGTGTTAATTAGGCTCTCAGGAAGCTCAAAAAGCCATTTTTTCAAAATCTCACTTTGCCCCGAAAATGACGCCGGCGGCGGTTTAAACATTTTTTGTGTGAGAGTGGAACGCCGATATGTTGCGCTACAAGTTTGGAAGCGGAAAAGTGTGGAGAAATGCATTCTACATCGCTATCCACTTGCCGACGAATTTCCCTGCCGACGAATTTCCCGCCGACGAATTTCCCAGCGACGAATTTCCCTGCCGACGAATTTCCCGCCGACGAATTTCCTGCCGACGAATTTCCTGCCGACGAATTTCCCGCCGACGAATTTCCTGCCGACGAATTTCCCTGTCGACGAATTTCCCTGCCGACGAATTTCCTGCCGACGAATTTCCCGCCGACGAATTTCCCTGATACCATTACCAACTATATACGTAACTATGTATATGACTTAACAAAAGAGATCGTTTGACAGCAGCTTGAATTCGTGATTTATGTGTAACCGCCATAAGTTTATTTATCCCTATTTAATTTGGTTATTGCAATTAGTGCAAAACAATTCTTGAATGTTCCCACTTCAACATTCTGCAGAATCGTGTACATATATGACTAAAAAATAAAGTTCGCAAACGAACTATAAGGATTTTCCTTAGTTTGTGGAAATGCGACGACTGCGTCCGTCTTTGTGGGTAAAATTCTGAAAAAATTCAGGGTGACAGAAAAGGTCATGGCAGACAATAATGTCGAAGGACCCAAAGTCCCATCTTGAGCCGTTTGACCTTCGGAGCAGGTCAACAAAATTATGGAAAATAATTATAGTTCGTTTGTGAACTTAACAGACGATATGTGTTGTTCATCAATACAAAGTCGACGGATGGCAAAACATTTAAGGATAAATCCACACTTCAGCCTTTGAACTGTTTTCATGGATGCTGATAATTTGTTTTGCGGTTCTTATATTGTTCGACATCTATTTTCGTTTTTTGAATGGAAACAATTGTAATCCGATGCCGTATAATACATAAAAAAACTTCTATAACTTCCCCAGTGAATTCACATTCACATCATCCACACAGAGTTGAAACTGCTCTTCCCCGGACTCCACATTCATTCTTTTTTTAACCATGAAACAAATTTCTTTCCTTTTGTCCTTGGCCTCTGGAGCCCTTTTTTTTCACCTCTTGTAAGTTCAAACCCCACAATTAAAAATATATTTCACACTTTGAAAACGTTCGAATGTTGTGAGTTTGACTTGATTTGACTTTTTTGAATTTCCCTCTTGTTTTTTCACAGGCCACACCGCATTCACCAAATCCCAGACGTCTTATCGGGATTTGGCGGAATATTTCTCGGCCCGCGGAAACGCGCTCCCAGACTTATCGTTGAAGGGTATTCAAGAGATTCAAGGGCTCACTTCAGTTCCCCACGGTCGTGCCCAAGGTACATTTCACCAGAATTTCGTCCCTTATACGCGAACCCTTAATTATAACCTATCCACACTATCGGTCTTTGACGTCTGAATTGTCTGAATTGCATACAGCATTGACCTGCCCGAAGCCTGAGGCGATTGAGCCCTGTACATGTAGCATCAAGCAGGACCCTCAAGGGGCCCTCCTTTGTTTCGGTGAAAACATCACCCAGTCCCAAGTGAACACACTTTTTGTGCAGGTCCGAAAATCCAACGGAATTGTCTCCAATGATCAAGTCCTTCAGATCTGGTCCTTTGCCCTGGCCTTAACTAACTTGAACACCCTGGACATTCAGCCCCTCTTTCGCGCATCCATGACCAAGCTTCTCATTCTAGGGAACGAGAAATTGAAGGCTCTCACTGGCCCTGTAGTGACCCCTGGACTCATCAAGGCCACCAACGTCGTGCTTCTGGCCAATGTCCTTACAAATCAGGGTCTCGGAAGCACCCTTTTGATCTTCCAACCCGACACCATGAAAATGCTCTCTCTGGACCGCAATCGAATAGAGGGGAATTATGGGTCTTCTGAATTCCTCCAAGGACTTGCCACTCAGCGGAATCTGGAAATCCTCTTCATCAATTCGAATCGCATTACCAAATTGGATGCCCGACAATTCATTTCGAATAATAACCTGACTTTACTATTTTTGAACAGCAATCAAATCAGTAGCGTGGCCAAAGATGCTTTCACATTTGCTCCTCGAAGTGACAATCTCAACTCCACCTTTTTCCTCTCCCTCAGCAACAATTCAGGAGTGCATGAGTTGACTTTCAGTGTGGCGTCTGGGATTGGTGCAAATCAACGACCGACTGTGTTGGACTTGAGCAGTTGCGACTTCATGGCAATCCCTCAAGAAACATTTCAAATGTTTGTGGATGCCAATTCCGGGAATCAGTTGGGCATGGCCAATAATAATATCCCATGTGATGAGCGGACGAGTTGGTTGAAAGCATATTCAAAGCAAGTTTATGGTTCAGATTGTACCAAGTAAGAAAACGACCATGACAGTTAAAACTATTGTAGGACGACGTTTTTTTTACTCAATTCCAATCAAAATTACTATGCTTATTTCCTGGAATTCCGTTTTGCCTCCAGGCAATGTGAAAGGAAAAAAAAATTCAAGGGAAATATTGAAATAAATTAAAAAATTTAATTCTGAGTGACATTGCCAATAGGGAGTTTCAAAATCTTGGTATGGAGACGCCATAAATTATCCGACACCCAAAATCCATTTGTCAAATGTCAAAACGTCCATTTTCATCAACTCAATGGAAAGTTTCCTCAAAGCGGGAACGTTCACGGAAAGTTTCCCGCAATGTTCCCACACGGAATTTCAATACTAAACAATTTGCTCTGTTACTGCACTGCGAACTGCGTGGGCGTGGATAATTCCATAATGTCGAAAGATATGTAAATATATTCACGGATAAATATGTCATGTATTTGAATCCTATAATTTCGACAAAATGATTGAGAAGATTCCACAAGATAGCAATTGCATTTAATCGCCTCATTTCTTGCCCATCACACTTTTCTTCCGTCTCGACTTTTGTCTTCACACAATTTATATTTGACCAGTGTGATTTGGACAGCGGCGTTTAAGTATACTCAGGATTTGAATGGGGAATTCCAGGTAATTTATGGTATCTATAAACGAATAAAACAAAAACAATGCCGACATAGTGAAAAGATG
The DNA here is from genome assembly GCA_034699125.1 of Gisinianus flammeolus. Classification (NCBI taxonomy): domain Eukaryota; kingdom Metazoa; phylum Arthropoda; class Collembola; order Symphypleona; family Katiannidae; genus Gisinianus; species Gisinianus flammeolus. The sequence continues at coordinate 4,942 of JAIUND010001819.1, read as the reverse complement.
GAAGATGAAAATGGCGAGGAAAAAAAGTCCCACACAGAATCGGCGGAAAGCCAGCGGTAGGAAAATTAGAGGAATTCTCTCAAAATGTGTGTGGATTTGTATGCAAATCGTCTGTTAAGTTAAAAAAAGGACGATAATCATTTTCCTTAATTTCGTTCGTCATGACTGCTCTACAATAATGTCGCTTGACCCAAAGCTCCATCTCTAATACTTTGACTTCCAGAGCAGGTCAACCCCGGTCAAACGAAATTAAGGAAAATGATTATCGTCCTTTTTTTAACTTAACAGACGAAATATTTGTTCTTTTTCCACGCACATCAGAATTCAGCCGATGGAGGAAATCCCATCAGATTCAGTGCGTGGGATTTTTGAGAAGCTTTCTACACATTTCTGGAAATGTGGAAATTATACCGGAAATTACCGGTAATTATTCAGGCTGGTGGAAATATAACCGTAAGTTTCTGGTCATTTCCAGGAAGATTCCCGTTAACTAAATCGATTACGATTATTTCCAATCATTTCCACACTTTTTTCCCCTCAGATTTCCATTTTGAGAAGGAATTTCCTGAGTTTTCCTCCGCAAAATGACCAACACTATATTGTCAAAATCCATGCACAAAAGTCCAACGTTTAAGTCAGACTTTCTGAATGTGAGGTCAATTGTTGACCTCATTCAAAGACACTTTTCGGACAAGCAAAAACGTGTAACAGGAAAGCAATTGCACTTTTATAGTCAATTCGGGCCAACATTTGGAGGGGCAAAAGTATAAAAGAATCTAAAGGGGATTTGTTGGCACCAAATTCAAAAGGCAAGTCAAAAGTCAAAAGTCCATAACACAGATCATATATACGATAAATAAATTACGTTTGTATTTCGTGTCAATTTTGTTATTGTACAAGCATGCAGTTTCTTCTTCTTGTTCGTCTTTTCTTCTCCTTCTTAATAATGTTATATATACTCAAAAGAAAAGCTTTATCGTCTTTTTGAATTTCCTGCTCAGTTTTTCCATCCAAGCGTCGTTGACTCACCCGAATAATCCAAAACTCGACGACTTTTGACAACGACAACACAAATCCATGGGAAATTATTTGAAAGTCACGCTGTGGATTTCCACAGCGCGTCTGTCTAATTCAATTATGAATTATTATTTGTGAGCCGCGGGAATGAGGAGGAGGATTTGAATATAGAATTTTTTTCCCGGGGATTTCCACGTCCTGTGTTTTAACCCACGATAATAATCCAATTGAACAATTCAAATCCAGCAGCAGCAATGTCATCAGGAATTCAAAGCAAAATCATCAGTGAAGGACATCATCATCATCGCTATCGTTTTGAAAAATCCTATCCCATATTATTATATTCCTCTGTCACGCTAAAAATGCGCTCCTCTTCATCAACGACAGTGGATTCTGTGGTTGGAGGATTTATTTGAGCGGGAAAACCCTTCCAATCAAAACCTATATATACATTTTCCTTGAGTCGCGGGAGAAAAGGACATTCAAACATTTTTCCAACTCAAATCCATACATTCAGGATTTAAAATACAAAATCGGGTCCCTTTGGCTCGCCATCCTCGTCTCCTTTCTCGTCCAATCCGCTTTTATTTCCCTCCTAAATTCACCCCGAGGCCCAAAAGGGCTAAACCCTGATTCTGATCCCAATCCAAATTCAAATCTCACACGTTCTTCTCCTCATTCTCAAGTGCCCTCCTGATGGACGATCTCTTCTTCCGTCATTCCACCATACAATCCCGCAATCATCCAAGTGTGTGGGATGTGGGACCACAAAATACCAAACTAGTATAGGAGCACTTCCGGTTCCACTTCCGGTCCAGCTTCCGGGTCACCGAATTAATTTAGAGTCCTTTAGTGGACATTGGCGTCATAATCAGGGAATCAAAATGAAGGATTTAGAGTTCTTTCACTCCCTCAACAAACTTCATCTGATAAAGGAAGTTCGGGTGGTCCTCGGGACACCAGGATGGACTGGGTTCTCACAGCGATTTGCTCCCATGAAAGCCTCCTTGAAATTGACGTCCTTGTTCTTGTTCTGCCAGCTTAATTACCCTTCAAAAACCAAGGTGGAACGAGTAGTCGAGTTTGAAGCGCGAGATGTCGCCTCAGGTTTCCTCGAGCCCTCAAAGGACACTTTGATCACGTTGGCTTTACGACCCGCGGGCTTCTTCCCTGGAGTCCAACCACCCACATTTTCAAAATTAGTCAACCTGCACTTGATCATTCATAGCCAATACAACAGTGAGATTAGCAAAGTCATGAAGATGTTCCCTTCCAGTTCCAACGTCAAACACGTTTTCCCTCGTCTCCAGACAATCATTAATACAAGAAATTAAATATTAAATATTAGTATATAATAGAATATATAGAATAAAGTCATCAATTTTTAAAATCAAAACGCTTAGAAAAAACGAATACAGTAGAATTCAGTTAAACGGTACTCGATTAAAGGGGAATCGGTTTCCTTTTAAGTGAATTCTGCTGTGTATAAAAAGAGCTGAGGATCCACAGGATTTTGGGCAGTTGAGAATTTTTGAGTTTCCGGAAATCCTCATCCACACAGTTTCCGCACTCGACTCACCAAATTCTCATCCGCAATTGTGGGAATTCCATGTCGCCAAACGTCCTTCCATAAAATAAAAATCACAGAGTCAATTCAAATTTAAATAACGCGCCATTGGCCATTCGCCAGTTCTCACCAATGATTGACCGAGTCCACATTCATTGGATGATTCGCGACGGGCCACGTGAAAAACGTTTGAATGACTTTGGGTATTTGAATCGCTGCGCCTTATTCCTTGAGCTTTTTTTCCATCTCCAAAAAAGTTCGGATCCCGCCGGAAATGCCACCATATACAAAACGGCGGTCGTGCTCACCTCCAGGCTTTTACTCGCCCTTCGAGAGGGACGCTGAAAGGGATCGGATGGAGCATAAAACTGCATGGACGCGCCTTGAAAGTCTCGTCCGCGCATTGTGTCACAAATTCGAGTCCCGCCGCCCCACAAAGAAAACTCGCGCATGCTCCACCTCAATCGTAGAAATTGTGTGGATAAGAAAGCGCGTGGAATTCCAAAGGCCCGTCATGTTCCGCGTTCAACTTGTTCGAAAACATCATGTCCACCATTATCAAGCGGAATTCTCCGATTCCAATCGAAGCCACGGACGACTTCATCACGACGGTTCATAATCACAAAGTATTAGTGGGCATCCGCATTTACTTGGGAGGGCAGAAGAAAGTGCGGGACAATTAAAGCTGTTGGGGAAGTTTGAATTGACTGGAATCCCGCCTGGACCCGCGGGCTCTCAAAAAATCAATGTTCACATGAAATTGTGGATGCGAGTGGGATTTTGGAAGGGTTCAAATTATTTGATGATTGCGGATGCTGTGTGGTCGCGGAAGATTCACCGAGACTCAACTCGAGGAATTGAAGAGGAAAATCGAGTCAAAACCCAGCACCAGCAGCAGCTCCCGATCCACGTTCACCATTTCGTTTGAGAAGTTCCAATTAAATCCCACACAGAACGAGACATCGACATTCACTCGTCAACTCATTCCAGATTTTGCTCAAGATTCGGCACTTTTTCAAGTCCACAAAGTCCAAATGAGAAATTATTTCCTCCAAAATCTGAACAAAAAACAAGAAATGACATCGAAATTCATGAAAAGATAGTTGTACATTTTCTTTTGTAATTTCATATATAGCTTTTGTGACTAATGACATTAAGAATGAGAAATGTAAATTACGCGCAGGGAATTCGCAGAGCTTTTCTTTTGCAGATTCTTCAACTTCCGGTTTGGAATTCCCATCGTCGTTAGTTTTTTTTCCATTTCGTTCTCTGTTGCACAAACTCGTGGTAAAAAATCGTATCAATATTTATGGAACAAGGAATCAAAAATATCTGAGTAAATGAGACGTTTTTGATTTATACAGTAAAAAATACTTCATGGACGCCGAGTCTGAGAGCTGGGAAAAGTCCGATCTGTCCTTTGTCACGTGCGGAATTCTCCAGCGAATTTGACCAAAAGATCCCACATGATATTCGAGGAGTTGTTGCTCGGAAAAAATGACGACGAAAAGGGACGCGTCGTTGTCGTCCTTGCCGGCCAAGTGTCCGTTTTTGAGTCCGCTATGAACGCCGTCACTGATGGAGGATTTCCACAGCGGAACTTTTGAGTCAAAATGTGTGTGTGGGAGAATTATGCGCTGGAAGGGGCCGCTTTCCTCGCGTCTATCAAGCAAAATCCAGATGATGAGAATCAAAACTATACCGGAAGTGGCTGGAGCGGACGGAAGTCAATTATTTCCAGGATTTCCACAGTCGTTTACTCGTTGGATTCAATTCAATTCGAGCTCAAGGCCGTCTGATGGACGAACATTTATGAAACTCAGCTGTAATTAATTTTTGCTCATTTAATTGCTCAATTCCTTAATTTCCATGGACAATAAATTCATTCATTTCTTCACTATATTTTCAAATTCAAATTCAAGTAAAAATCGGGATTTATTCCCACAATTTCATATGTCGACATGAGAATTAATGTAATTTTAATATTTAATAAATGTGTGATATTTGATGTATTGATGAGGATTGGTGCGTTTACTTTATATTTAAATTATATAATTTGAGGCATATTGTGGGCAAGTCGTGTTGTCATCTGGATGGATTTTAGAGCTGATGAGATCGGCAACTCTTTCCGCGCCCGATTGATCCCACACATTCACACATTTCCTCATCTGTGCTTCGCCATCAAATCATCCTTTTGAAGCTGGTCAAACTCCAGGTTCACCTGGAGCTTGGCACACTTGATTCGTCGGAAGTCCTGAGTCACGTTCTCCAAAACTCTGACTGTTTGTGAAGTTCAGAAAACAGTAGAAAATCCATATACAATTAAATTAAAATGAATTTTGTTTTCTAAAAAAAAAC
>JAIUND010001818.1:0-29891 GCA_034699125.1 Gisinianus flammeolus | reverse complement strand
CGCCATAATCATTTGGCCCCAGAAGGAGAATTTGCGTGCGCGTTCGTTTATGCTAACGTGCGCAGAGCCATATGCGCATTCTGGGGCCAAATGATTACGGCGTGTTTAAGAACTTAGCGGACGATATGTTGACAACGTCCCAATTCCGAGAAATATGATATGATAAAGGTTTATGTCTAATTACTAATTAGGGCAAGAGTTATAAAAATAGACATGAAAAACAACTTTAAATCCACGGCCTCACTCCCACACTGAAAAGTTGATGAACGTCTGCCAGCAGTGATTGAATCCAAACAAAAACAACACGAAAAAGTTATACTTTTTTTTACTTTAACTTGATGTTTGGGGGAAGGGGGGGGGTGGAAGTGAATACAGTTTTTTAGACACCTTGATTTGTACTTTCGTGTTGTTTGTGATTGGAGACTTTCACCTGAGTTTGGTTTGAGTACAAATGTGGATTTCTTTCTCCTCGAATTTTTGCAATTTGGAAAATCAATTAAAGAGAAAAAAAGTATGGAAAACCAAGTTAGGGAACTGTAAATTTTTTCGATGTGTGTGTATACAATATATACATATATCGTATGTGAGTACTAAGTCCTCGTTATAATTTCCTTTCAGTCGGTGGTCCTGATGAGGACAACGACAAATGCAATAGCTCAGGGCACTAACAACAGGCTAGACAATGAAAATCCGTATTCGTACAAAGTACAAAGACAACAACACAAGAGAAAAATTATGCTGTGCCATACATTGTATAGAGATTCGAGGCCTAAAGTCTCTCAAATGGATTTATACAGGACTCAAACTCAAGTTTCTATTACATAGTAGATTTTTAGCTAAGGAGAGCTAAAGAAAATGTACATGATACATAATTCAGTTGGACTTTGTCCTACTACTTTGAATTTTCTACTTCCTCTACCTTATATACGTATTCTCTCAAAGTCATAAAGATACTCTAAAAACGACTCGTATATGAGTCTACAGTTTTTACGTTTTACTTAATGTATGCACATCCACTCACACACACGTTCATCGTATACACATTCGGAATGTATACAGGGGGAAAAAATGTCCAAGACGAAAAATGATACGAAAACGAACAATAATGGAAAAAACAGAGTAGAAGAAATAGAAAATACAAAAAAAAAAAACAAAAATCTACGAAATACAATACAATGGATGGTCCATTTGGAGAGATAAAGGAATCCTGACACGAGACTCGCGAATCAAAAAGCAGAGAAAACTCATTTGTTTCGTTTTCTTCAGGTCATTCGTCTCTCTCGTCTCACACAAAACTCTTTGGTATACACGAGAAAACGGTCTCTAGTCTCAGAGTTTCGAATGAAAAGTGAAGTTTGCCCAGCCTTTTTTCCTTATTCTTTTCTTTCCTCAAGGCTTTTGATTCTTTCTCTCTCTCTCTCTCTCTCTCTCTCTCTCTCTCTCTCTCTCTCTCTCTCTCTCTCTCTCTCTCTCTCTCCCACTCTCTTTTTCTCTTTTTGCCTTTGCCTTTACCTATGGACCACTACAGAGAGACAAGCTATATCAAAGTATAAAACTAACGGGAATCGGATTCGAATTGAGATTCCAATTCCAAACCGTGCTGGAGTTTTAGAGTTCTTCGGTCCAGTGTCACAAAAAAAACAAAACCGAGCTCCACAAACTCAAGAGCTCTGGGGCCAGCAAGGAAACAAACAGAAGCTGAAGAAAAAGAAACTAAAACCAAAGCTTGAGTTACAAGTCTCAATGTGGAACGTACCCTGAATTTTGAATCACATTTTGCACAGCTATAAGCAAAAGTGTTGTCAGTAGAATGAGTCTCTGAATTCAAAAGTGTTGTGTTTTTTTACTGCCAGCTCCTTCTTCAGGTTGGTTCACGTGTACATTGAAACAAATCACTAGTATTATTTAGACTCCTTTCCCTAATTCCATCCCAAATTGGTCTTTTTACTTGGCAGTACTTAGTCAGTTTTTCCCGAAAGGGTCACGTGGGTATTCAAATTTTTGGAAATGGAAAATTAATTGTTTAGATTTTACATATGGATTTCTTGCAGTATGGAAATTTCCGGAAAAAATAAGGGAAACGAGTGGATATATAGTAGACGATATTTTCTTGGAATCAGTCAAAAGGAGCTCATTCATATCTGTCTTGTTATTCATTCAATCCCTAGAAAAAATTGGGAGTTATGCATGACGGATGAATCGGACTGGATGATTCCACGCGAGAATTGTAAATTGTATTAAAACCTCACTATAAATGATAAATACTAACACGAAATAGAATAAGCATTATGATGGCTGACATGACCAGGAACGGTACTGTACCTCGTTCTTCTTTACTCTCTCTCTGGAACTGTTCCAAGAATCAGATTATTTACCATTTCCATCCATTTTTCACTTGATTCTCAATCGTCAAATCAACTTTCTCGCGTTTTTGTTTGTATCAACTCATCTTTTGCATTAAGCAATTTTTTTTCCTTCTGTTTGCACAATCCAAAATTTGAAGAGGAGCGAATAATTTGTCAATTCAAAGTGAAAGAAAATATTTTGGATTATGGACAATTTGTCAAAACCGTGCATGTCATCAGTGAATTCAAATGAAAGCATTTATATTGTCGGAATATTCTGGTCGAGTTTGTTTTCATTTTATTTTCGTCCTTTGTAAATATTGAAGTCATCACTTTTAAATTTTAATCTTTCGTTGAGTTATTATACAAAACGTTTACAAGAGGTGGTTTTGCATGTGTTTATCATTTTGATGAGCTCAGATTAGAATAGAAAAATAAATTTTACACTCTGTTTCTAACTTGGCTTGAATTAAGGTATATCTCTGTATGCACTATGCACTGCGGCTCTCACATTACGGATTGTACCACTGTTTACTATCAAATAGCGGTACCTGAAGCTCTGGAGCTACTTGGCCCAATGATTTATTCATATGGAAAAGAGACAGAGAACCAGGGAGGAAAGCTGAGAGGGAGAGAATTTAATTAAAAATTACGGTTCCTCGTGTTAAATTTTCTACCTTTTCCATGTGTAATTTATAATTTTTAAAACTAGATTTGTTGGTTGGGTGTTGAGAGATTCTCAAAATATCTTTCAAATAAAAATATATAACATATCGTATATATGTGTGTGTGTGTGTGTGTGTAAACAAAAGAATTTAAAAAATCTCTCACGGCATCTTATCGCATCGGCATCAGATTACCGAGCAAAAGAGGATGAGAAACAAAAAGAAACGAAACATCAAAGCAACATTTTACCATTATGGAAATAATAAATACACACACAAAAATTTATTTTCAATTCAAATCTCAAGAACTCCAGAGGCCTCATATAAAAATATAAATACATTCAATTTCAATGCATATGATTTTTTTCCTGGTCTGTTCTGCGCCTTGCCACACGACGTTGTACTTGTTGTACACATTATATGACTTCAGTATACATGGTACAAAATATTTATGATTCCAGTCATTCACCGCTGTGTACCCAAGTAATAAAAATTTCTCTACACCTCGTTTGTCATGTCAACAGGGAATGAAGGTAGGTGTAGCAGCTCCCCTGCGACGGGTCAAAAGTTCACCTTTTTTACCAGCATTTATTACCACGTGTTTCTCTTTTTTCTACTTCTACTCTCGCTCACTCCTCCGGGGGAACCAAAAGAGAGACCCATAAGCTACATCACATCCGTACTCACTCGGACTACTCCGGAGCTACACAACACAAGGTCAGTTAGGGAAGCGTTTGGACATTCCGACTGAGAACTCAAATGACTTGTAAAGATCTTCCTTGTACACTTGTACTTGTACACCACTTCCACGGCTGGATGATTGTAATTAGTTCTGCATGATAAATTGTATATACAGATATATTTAACTATAAACTCCAGACTTCTATCATTTCGACGAGTATACAGATTACCGAATTACCGAGTTCTCAAAAGTCAAAACTCACACCGATTTGACAAAAACTCCGAGTTTACACGAATTTTCTAGCCAAAATATATGTCCACAGCAAGTTGGGGAAATGTTGTGAGTTATAATTTATGATTTATTCGTCATTATTTTTTAACTTCGTGGCGTGTAGAAAGATCTTTCTGGATGGGAGCGTGTAGGTGGATTTGAAAGTATTAGATTCCGATTTTGACTGTACACATGAGAATGAGAATGAAAATGAAATGACTTGATTTGTTTGGGAATGTAGAGGGAGAGAGAGAAACCTTTTGAAGAATGAAGTCATAAATCATGCGAAGGTGTCGAAGTGGGCAAACAGACCAGTTAGGACTTGTGATGGTGGTGGTGGGAAGGTCCGTTCTCTTGTATGATTCTTCTCCGTGAGCTCTTACCGAAGCAAAAAAGTCGAATATAGGTAGATATTTTGATGATGATGTTATAAAGAGGATTTCTATCTTGCCATGTGCATTACATACTCTCTCGTTGCATGAACCTGTGGTGGCTCTGTGTTAGTGGATGTCGATGTGGGGAAGTCTACACGGGAATATTAATATTAATTTTCCATAGAAATCCAATAAATTGTACCTACATTGAGTTCAAACTATATTCACTTTCTAATAACTTATTGTTAGCACACTGCACAAATTCACCCTTTCCCTACAGCCCCTATCAAATCCACTATCCACATGAATCAAGTACCGTTAGAATATTTGGAAATATATTATAGATCATGTTCGATGTTAAATATGTTGGTTTAGCCAATGTTTCTACTCCTTTTCTCCATCTAATTTAATTATGAAATCCTTATCTGTATCCGGCCAGAACATACAATATATAGACCAACATCCAAACTAAAGCACGTAGATTCTTCTTAAATATGTACGAAGCTAGGAAGTAGGGGGAAAAAAATAAAGGATACTGTTTGGTTCACTCAAAATCTGTACACACGGAGGAAAGGACAGGACCATGTACGTAGGAAAAGAACAAGTCAATTTTTTTGATTGATGTTACGTGTACAAAAAAACATGTACATAGTCAAGCTCATAACCTCCCTGTTATTGGGGAATTTTCACAAGCGCATTTATAATGGAAAATACCTACACACATTCACGAGAGAGAAAGTGAAACTTATCTTATGTTTGTAGTGTGTGTGTGAACGTGAACTGAATGGCCTATATCGTATGAAGGTGAAAGGTATTGGTAGACATACAGATACAATTCTGTCTTTACATATTGGACATCTTTGGAAAGTGGATGTAGAAGTGGGAAAGGAAGGAGAAGTATCTGTAGACGCTCACTCCTTGCCATTGTTTGCATGATTAACATGTCATATTTCCACAAGTCATTCCCTCTCCTTCCAACAGCAGTCGTCTCCTTTGTGACATATTACGCTTCAGTTTGGAAAACTGGGAAACTGTAACTTCTATACATATATATATGATGTGATGTGAGTGTGAGACTGGAAAGCTTTTCTTTCTACCCACTACTTGGCATCGCCATCTCCATCTCTATCACCATTGCCATTCCAGTTTCCCACGTATGTATGAATTAATGTGAGTCGACACAATTCCAACAATACATCATCCTTTCCCCATTCATCCTCCTCCTGGCTGACATTCCCCTCTAACAATGGCCATCACATCATACTACGTCTTACCTGTCCACTTGAATATCCTCTCTTGATAAAGCCATCCAAATTCATACTTGAACACTTTATGGCCTACATTTGATTTGGATACTTTTCCGTCTTCTCTCAACACATACACATCCACATCCATCTTTCCAGACTTGTGTCTGTATTTTCTGCACGATTTGTTCTTACTGTACCAGCTCCAGCTTTGTAGTATGTATGTAGTTTGTTTTGTACGCGAATCCGGTCGGTTTAAGAAGGTAGAAACAAAAACGAATCTGCAAAACCAAACATTATCTATTCGTATGTTTATTCATGATTATTCCACTTTGGATATGTACGATATGTATGCAGTCTGATTTTGTTTTACCTTCAGGTAGGTACAAAATTCAACAACATGGGAAAAATTGTTTGGAACAAGCACTAACAGTCCTCCCGTGATTACATGTACTAAACACTTGTAAATATTTGAAGTCTTTCCATAAAATTAGGCTCATGGGGATGAATTCATTCAACTGTAAATGAAAAAAATATTACCTCATCTGACCCTAAGACTTTTCTTTATTCCTGAGGAAAAATCAATTAAATCATTATTGCTATTACATCGCCATTTTCCCGAATAAAGAATGGTGGGTTTTTTTTTACATACAGATAATACTCTGGATTCCGAATAATGAATGTGACCTAAAATGCGTAATGCATAACTAAAAAGAAACTGAGCAACTTGCAAGATAACACAAAACTGTAGGTAGTTGAGAGAGTCGTGAGGGGAAACACCGCTTATTTACAACGATACGCCTTAACACTTTTTCAAAGGTCGGATATACTAATCGTAATCGAGAGCGTCTATATAGTCATTAAGTGAAAGCTTGTAATCAAAACAACGTTGAGCCCACCATATAACGTATCGTATGGCAAGCAGAGGAACGCAATTTCCTCGCGTGACAATCAAGTGACGCCTCTTCTTCTTCAGTTCGTCAGTTTCTCCTGGTAGTATTGTATATTATTAGTCCATTTTCTATGTATGAACAAAATATTAGGAGAAACGCATTTCAAACACGAGTGTTACGCACACAGGCACACACACACACACATTGCATTTTTTATGCCAGATTTCGTGTTCTCTACACCCCAGAAATCAACCACCAGCTACCAGATGAACTGGAATATCTGTATGATAAACATGGAAAACGTTTGTATTCCAAAGGCTCATGTTTTTTAAGTCATTGTGAGTATTTTGTCTAGACGTGAACATGGAAAAACCGAGGCATCTGTATACATTTCAATTATCCATCAATGAATCTGTATTATTCCCTGCTGTCCATTAAAAATCTCACTCATTGGTGGTCATTTTCATTCTTGATATTGAGCTACACATACAAAACGTGGATATTTCAATTGAAGAGGAATCAACGCTGAGCAGTAAATGTGAGATTTTTTTTCACGGTGTATTGATATTTGTGAAATCATTTTGAGCGGTGTAATCGTATATGACATGCGTTTGAATACAAGGTAATATTTTTTCTTTACCAAGTTTGCCCCGGATTTCATCAAATGTATCGTGAATTGATTTGTTTTGAAACAAAACGAAAAGAAATCATGTTGAACAAGAACAACGGAAAAGGTTTTCTTCTTCTTATTCTTTCAAAAAAAAGTTTCGTTGTTTCCTCCTGGGAGGAGACAATTCTTACACTGTGTTAACATTTATTCATTCCTCCCTAACTGCAAACTGCTACTTTTGCACGTAATAAGAACGTGAGGAGTGGAGCTGTAATAAAAGAGCAAGAGAGTGGGATTTAGATGGAAAAGCATTAAAACTTGTCATAGTTGAATATTCTGTATGCATATATATTCCAAGCTTTGATTTTTTTTTTTGTCTTTTGGGAATTGTTGATTGTAGATTGGGGAATTTAAGGAAATACACAATTGAAGACTCGTAGTTGGGGAAAGTAAAAGAGTGACCATTTCATATTTCGTAAAGACGACTTACCGTAGAAATAAGAGAAAATAAGAAGTAGAAGAAGGGGGAAATGGAGGATGGAAGTAGATAGTCAGTAGTGGTCCTCGTTGTTCTCGTACGTACGAACGAACAGTGACTGGAGCTCAAGTGATGGTGCATGGAATGGTAAAGGAGGAGGAAGAAGGACCACTTACGAAGAATGACTTTTATTTTATTTTATCGGGAGTGAACGTGCCATGTGAAGGTTGACTCAGTGTATCTTCATTGGAATCTAAAGTGAAGGGAAGAAAAGGTCTATCTATTATGATGCCACTGCCAATGCCTAAGCATGCCATGCAATGTCTTATCCTTAAATTTCTTTTTACTCCTTCAAGGTTTTTTGATGCAGACACACATACACACACACACACACTGCACACACCCATACCCACACTCATATACACAGTAGCAACGCTAAAGCGAAAGCACCCCTGATCCCGATCTATTCTTATTCCTATTCTACATCATATAAATGACTTTCTTCGTCTATCGTATGTACTTTCGCTTTTAAGCTATCAGAGCCATCCTCGAGAGTTTCGTTTCCATTTTAGTTTTACACTTACTCGTATTTTCTCAAGAAAATGCACAGATTCTGTATCCCGTAGAAAGTTTATGTATGTTTAGCCCACTCACATTCACACTCATTCACAAACTCAACTGTAGATGCTTTCAAATTGTTCTTTTTCTATTCCGTACGTACAGTTGGTAGTTGGCGCCTTTGTGTTTGTATTCTTAGTATTCTACCATGTCATACGAATCCGAAATTTGGTGTGTGTGTGTGTGTGTGTGTGTGTGTAGAGTGTAGAGCGTAAAAAACTCTATCATATCATACACAATGTTAGAGAGTGGGTGAAGCTCTCAACTGTTTTTTGGTCATGGGAAAGTACGAACTATATGTATGTACTTTTAAACTCCCTGTAGTATTTATATAGTCCACAGGAGTCTTAATGCCCAATCGAAATCTACAAGCATGTAGTATATGAGAGGAAAGTACAGATACGGACGAGCAATTGTCGTAATATGGCAGTGTGATATCCTCATGTTACATAAACTTATGTAGTAAGTACCTAATATAAATTGGATGAAAAAGACTCTTTCTCTCTCTCTCTCTCTCTCTCTCTCTCTCTCTCTCTCTCTCTACAGCTACTACGTTTTTATTCCATGCTTTCTTCTCTTTCTCCTTCTTCTTTTACTCAGAGGAGTCAGTTTGCTGAAGCTGTAAGCTTCAAGTCACAAACTGGAAACGACAACAGAAGGGAAAACTGCATTCCATACCCAGTTTTCAATGAGTTCGTATGTATCGATTCGATTCGAAAACCTTTCTCTTTCTTTCTTTTTCTCTTTGAGCTGATCTTCCTGAACTACATTGCACAATGTAGTTCCCATGTACCAATCTAGAAATGTCAGAGGCCCTTTTCTTTTTCTTTTCTCACAGTTCCTGAGTCCTTGTCGACTTGCATTCATTTTATCATTTTGGGTTACTGTAATACTGGTCAGTGGGTGTGTGAATTCTGAATAGGATGAAACGAAGAGGAATCCTCGAGACGACTTCCAATGGATTTTTTTTTGGCTAATGTGTTGTGCATTGAAGGCTTCAATTTGAAGTATTATAGTTGTGTCATAATTACACTCTAAAAATTACAAATTAGGTTCTTAGAAATCGGACAAGAGAGAGAGAGAGAGAGAGCAAGAAAGAAATTCAAAGGGATTCCTAATAAAGAAATTCATTCTCGTTATTTAAAGATTTGGAGAAAGTTCAAATTAAACAATGGGGATAATACTTTCGTAGAAGGAATTGTAAATCGTTCATCATGTTCAAATCTTTTATAGAATGAAAATGAAAGTGAATTTGTATGGAATTGTTATCTATAACATATTGCATTATATCTGTAGGTTAAGTCCAGATATATTGCTATTATATTCAGGGTACGCGTGTTCCATTGACTTTTGACTTTGTGACTCAAATAATTTGAGTCAAATTGTATGGTGAATGAGCTTGACGGTACGGAGAAAGAAGACGTTTCTCTCTGTCTCTCCTTCTAACTCTCATGATATATTGTGTGCATGAAGGGAGCATAAAGTCCTCGTCCTGAATGATTCTATTTCCATGACTCAGAATTCAGAATTCACCACTCACAAGGAAATTATTTGAACGTTGAAAGCCTTTCCTTGTCTCAACCCACTTGATGTTTCTAATATGAGACATTGATACCGTCAAAATTCCACTAAGAAAAGCATATTCACCTATGGGACACTCAGATTAAGAACAAGAGCATTTCCATTATCTGATATTTCATTTGTGACTAGCTGTCTCCACACACACACACACACACACATTCACTCATATATGTATACCTACAGTCAAAGCTCATATGTATGCGTGGAGAGGAGTTGTTCGAAGCTTTAGAGTCCCCCCATATACAGATACGTTTCCCATTAGGGCTCGTATTATATTTAATCTTGTTTAATAATTTTACCTGAATCATATATACGCTCTCACAATTTAATGCGTAACGCACAAAGCTCAAAACTGACGTCTGTCACCCTTTCATTTTGAGTCATGTACAAATTTTACTTTTGTCTATCAATCTCCTTATTAATTGCGTATACGTACATCAAATATATAAACTCAACAAGCGCACATCATTGTTTTATTCAATACATTCAAATGGGGGGGGGGGGGGGAAGAGTGAAGAATTTACACACGAGTCAAAATCCAATTCAAGGACCTTGTTTCAAGATTTCAAGATATAGAGAAATACTGAAAGCCCGTTAGGCAAATCTAACGGGCTCAAAGTGTGCGTAAACAACAGTTTGCAGAATTCAGCTGAAATGATTTTCTACCCACTTTTTTTTTGGAATACAAAGTTAAATTGCGTACGCATGCTTGGAGATCACTACTACTACTAAAGATTTTTAAACGTCATGGATATCAAGTTAAAAATGACTTAATCTCCAGTGAAATGAATATAACTTATATTATATAAGGATTGTAAATCATGCCCAAGGAGTTTTAAGTTTACACACAAGAATCCGTGTAAAAAGCAAATTAAATAATGAATCCATGTAGTTCCTCTCTCACTCACATATCTTAGTTGTTGTGAAATATACAATGCCAACATTTAATCCTCGCTCATTTTTCTGCTGTAAAGTTGAATGTTTGAATACGTAAAATGTAAAATGTGTATAGGTATCTTTTTTGGCATAATATGCTTAGTATCCGTGTACGTGTGGGATTTTACGCGTTTGTGACTTGTACGCTAAATCTTAAAAAATGCAATAAAATGTTAATTTACGACTCCTGAATGAAAACTGGAAGGCTTTTAATCATACACACAACACAGAAATAATAATCATAATCATAACATAACAATAAAAGAAAAAAACACAGCAGCTAAATAGTAGTGGAAAAAAAGCTCAAGCGGAACATAGTGTAGACTCTCTATACAAAATGAAATGCAGATTCTCTGGATATAGAAATGTTGAATACTTTAGTGTGGATTGTAGAACGATGATGAATTTTATACAGTCGTGAGTAAGAGAATTTGAAGAGTGTGCATCTACACTCTCAGTCTTCATCCTCTTCCATTTACCTATATGTAGACCTAGTTAGTTCCAGTATAGAACGAGAAAGCCCTTGTTTATAATGAACGTAAATCATTCATGCTTCATACAAAAGTAAATGGGCTAATCCCACAGGTCAAACAGAGAAGACGTCTCGGATTAATATTATTTATAATCTACCAGCATACACAAACACACCATGAAATATCTGCGCACACACACACACACACTCCTCAACTCTCTTCCCCCTACTTCAACATTTAAATCTGTTAGCTCATTTTCATTTTCATAATTAAAACATTTTGTATGATTAATAAAGGGGAAATTTCCAACAGGATCTCTTTCTCTCTCTCTCTTTTTCTGACTGTAACCTACATTACGCTGGAATAAATTAAGTCAGTGAGGGCAATCCTTTCAAAATGTGCAATGCGGCTTTGTACATGAATCAAAAACCGATAAAGGGTGTACTTTTTTTGTGTGTGTATTGAAATAATAGTAATAATAATGTACGATAATTAACAACACTGTCAATTCAAAGACAGTGAAAAATCCTCAAACTTAAATGTAGATATTTCATGCAGAATTCTTGGAATGAATTTTTTTCAAACGGAATTTTTCAAAAAATTATACTCGAGCCCATAATTTATCGCTCACAGTCAAGAAAATGAAGGTAGAAAATATCTGTATGTCGTTGTTTTTTTAATATTGAAATCCAAATGCTTCCAGCTATTAATGTAATTACTAACCTACGGTTTGATTCCTGTGCGGTGACCATAGTGAAGAAATGTTTAGGGACTCCATCCGAAACGATCCCATGAAATACAATAAAAAAAATAAAAAGTATACAAGCCGAATAAAGGGGAAGCTGAAGAGTGAGAATTTTTATTGAAATGTGTTTGTATTTGTATTTGTACTTAAAAAAATACTTAGGGAACGGAAAGACACGCCAAACGAACGAAAATTCCCCATTTTGGTTCCATCCTACTCGGACGTGAATTTTCTATTTCGTTTTGTTTTCCTATATAGTTTATTACAGAGTAGAGAGAAAATCAACTCACTCTTCATTTAGTCTCCCTGCCATGTGTCTTCACTTGTCCAACAAACATTTTTCTGATGCGTGTCAATGAGTTTCAAGTCGACTGTGTATAGAATAGACCACCCGAAAGCCGAACCCTCCAGCTCTAAACCCCGATTCATTCCATTCTCTAAATTCTAAACTCAATAAGAATACATACACAAAAGCACATATGTATGTACAAACTCCTCTCCCGACTTCTGTGAGTTAAATTGTTATGAATTGACTGATGCATGATGTGGATTCTCCGTCAAATTATTCTCAGTGTAAAAACTATTCAAACATAATTAATAATAGACTGTAGGGAAGGCTTTCATTTTTGTATATTTACCAGCTCTCGTTTTTCAGGCATTTGAACCTTCAAAAGGTGTATATACGTGTAATTATCTGCACTTATTAAACATTCCGCCCATGCATTTGAGAAACTTGAAACAATTACACAAGGCATACATGAATAAAAATAAATAACTGAATAAATTTGTACACTGAACAGTATTGAACTTTTCCGAATTTTAAAATCCGAATCCCTCAATTTTTTAATCCGCCGTATTTTTTCGTAAGTAGTACAAAAAACTAGAAATATAGGATTAAAATGCTATACATTTTTCATTCTATCTTGCCTCTGCTATATGCTGATGTGCACGTGCACACATACATTGCATCATTGCATTCAGAGTCTCCCTTTCCCCATTTCGCATTGAGAAAAATAGCAGGCAGGAGGGAGAGAGATGAAGTTACATGTGAGGATTTAATGGTTGTGAAGGAATTTGAGAAAGGGAAATTTAAATGATACACCAAGTAATTATGGGCCATTAAGAAGAATTAATTGAACCTGATTTGTTTATCTAAGCTCCTTGATTAACGACCAACAAAACTTGCATTTTTTCACTGGTGTATAAAGTAAACTATAAACGGCCAACTGCTCCCTTAATTTTCTCTCACTGTAGATTTTCATTTCCTTCTGTTTCCTTCACACCCAAACCTACATTCTCCAAACTCCAATTTACCAATGACGAATGGGTATGTACAGAAATAAAGACAGCAAAATATCTGTAGAACAGTAGCGGAGCGCGGGTGGTGCTTCACAATGAAAAGTGTGTGAGTCGTTTGTTTGTATGTCCTCTCTTTAATTTACAATTCCCAATTAGCCATTTGATCATTCATTGTTTTGTTTTCAAATGCTCTCTTCCTCATGTTTACACTGCCGTGTGCATTAAAACTCTTGTTCACTTGGGAAAACAGAGATAAAAAAAAACAGCGAGAAAGTAAAAAAGGCAGAGGGAAAAGCTTTTGTGAACTTTTGTCGTCGTCGTCTATCAGTATATTGATTTGAATTGCAGTTGCAGGTGTCATTCTCATTGCGAGTGGACGACTCTCTAAATGAAATGTAAGCCCTTAAAATGTATTTGATTTCCCATTCAAATGTTTTATGTTCAACTAGCGATAAGAAGAAAGAAAATAATGGCTTTTTTGCCATTGAAATGCAAAAAAAAAAAAAAACAAGACATACAAATACGACTGCGGAACTATCCAACAAATCTGCTTTCCCACTAGTATTCCAAATTCCTCCAACTCTACATAAATGGAGCAACATGCAGAGGATGGTGATGATTTCAACTTGGACTAATTTATGGAGTTGTAAAAAGCTCATTGGCATTGAAATTGACAGTTTAGGTACGTGATAATAAATCGGAGGAGCTTGATGTGCACGCACCAACTATACGATTGTAGTACAAATACAAAGCAGAGAGAGAGAGAGAAACAGGCTTTTATTTTTACAGATAACTCCCAATGTGAGATGCGAAATTCACTGCTAAATGCCTAAATGAGTGCGACAATTCCTTTTACTTCCTTGTTGGTCCCAACTCCTCCACTAATTTCTTTTGTAAGTACTTAGAAACGCTCGGGAATTCGGAAATGGATATAGACAATAGCACTCATTGACAAGTTAAATATCTTAAATAAATACTTTAATTTTCTCCATTTACGTACTACATAAATCCTGCAGATTTTCAAGGGAATGAAGATTGAGGAAAATTATAAATGCCCACATGACTTAATCAAAAAACCTCTTCAAGTTCCTCATTTTCTTTCAGTACATATACCAAAATACCTGCACAATGTGAACAAGGAGGGAAATGTTGCCATGAGTATTTTTGTATTTATATATATACATAAACCAAAATAAAATGCTGTATGGAGTTTGCATGTGCTGAATAATCATAATCATGATATTGCTATTCGTTTACCCGTAATTTACTGTCATTGTACGACTCGTTAAGATGACAAGAAGAAGCCAGAGACATTTTTCCGTATGTGATCTTCAACAAGATGAGGGACGAGTGAATGCCACAGCATGTGAGCAATGAGCAATCTCTCATCTATGATAGTTGATTACATATCTGTGGTGCTCGTGAGCATGTGTACTCACATTTGAGCAGTGAACAGCTTTCATTCCTACTGCTCCCTCTTCACTGCTCACACACAGTGTTTCTTGCCAAATAAAAGAATTATTCGTAATAAAAAAAATTGGAGCCCACCCACTGTTTTATTCGTTTTTATGATGGACTCGGTTTAATTTCTTCTCGCTGAGATACATGAAATAAATTGAAGCTTCTACTCTTTTCCTCCTCTGGTTGTCCACAGACGACGACTACAAACAGTCATCTCTCTATCATACACCACCATACCAAAATCTACGCCTTTCCATTGAGAGGACAAATGAGAAAAAACCAACTACTCACTCCACTACAAATTACAAACCAACGACCGAGTACAACATTCACCATTCTCTCTCTCTCTCTCTCTCCGCTACAACAGTATGTACATGGAAAACTAGAAAACGAACACACAAACACATTTTTGACAAAAAAACTCCGAATACAAAACTCAAGTCGAGACAGAGACAGGCCAGTAGAACAGTCCGTAAGTCACAACACACACAGTCAGCTAAGCTCATATGATTTTTGTATTATTGTCGTCCCATGTACATTCATCATAGTTTCCCTTTACACACTCGGAGCACATGAGTAAAATATGCTGGCCATTACAGATACACATTGATAGACTATAAAAAATGGGGCATACCTACCAGTTACCAGTACGTACAGTTATACTCTTTGAACATTTGTTTATGTAGTGTACTCTAGTGTAATGTATAATGTGTTTTAGACATTAACTAAAGTAATAATACTGGCGAATGAAACCATAAGTTCAACTCCAAAGCTCATGTTGAAGGGAAATAATAAAGTTGCTTTTGCTTTTCCCTATTCGATTCGTTCTCTTCTTCTTCTTCTTCGACTTCTTCTTTTCCCTCTGTGTTGATACATGAGAGAGAGAGAGAGAGAGAGAGAGAGAGAGAGAGCTATAGAGCTATGTGTAGCTGGCTGGATTTCCTTCCAAGAGTAGTTTCCTCGTTCCAGTTCCAAGTTATAGTATAATGAGTAAGTGTTAGGTTAAGATTAACGCCTTGCTATTGTCATATCTCTTCATCTATTTACGCATTTATTTATGACCCTCGTACTCTCGTACTTACCAGACTGCGCATTACTCTGTCCGCTGTCCTTATCCTTATCATATGTTTTGCAATACCTACTCTTACTCTGACTCTACATATGGAATTCTCCAAATGCATTTTCTCATTCTCTTTCTCTTTCTTTCGTTTCCTTGAATTTCCCCAAATCTTAATTTTATGCCTCCCTTCATCATTAAACGTTAAACTTTTCCATATGTGTGTGAATTGTACATAAGGGGGGGCTAAAATTGCATAATCATAATCATAATTCTGCACGTTGTTCAATAATCCTCCAGATTTTGATCCTGATTCCCCCTCAACTGCACCAGCCTGACCAGGAGAAAACATATATGTACATGTATGAGGGGTATGCACTCCAATGTCAACCTGCATCACCACCACCAACAACGACAGCAAGAAGAACAGAGGGGGACCATGAACATTGTAAATATTAGCGGTGAGCAGCAGGGACCTCGAGGAAAAGTCTTGAAAACCGGTTCATGAGTTCCATGACATGGAACAAGGTTAAAATTTGATTTGGATCCGAGGAGAAAGGAATTCCTAATGGGTGATTAAAGAGATTGCTTATAAAAGTATTATGATTAAATTGCATGTTTTGATTAGCGAGGGAAGGACTCAGAGTGTGTTTCTGTGTGTGTACATACACACAATTTTTAATTCTGTCAATTCTTCAGGGATCTACAGATATAGGTACAATAGAGAGAGAGAGAGTACCTACACAACATACTTTTCTCGCTTTCATTACTTACCCACGTGAGAAAATCCAATGACTTTTATTGCAGTTGATCATGGCAAATACCGTTTCCCACTTTTCAGTTTATATTGCTCATGCATAAACAAAAGTGAGATGTACTCACACAAAGTATGTATATGAACTTTAAAATTTGTCTCCAATTTTTAATGGGAAATTAACAGCTCAGCTCAATGAAAACTCAAAAATTTATGCTCAATCATAAAAAAACGCATAAAAATGACGAAGGAACAAAAAAAAAATTCACAAGTTCAAATCTTTAAAATTATTAGTACTAACTGTTGACTGCCTTTTTTCGCAAATTGCAAGAGTAATTTGACTGCATTTAGACTCAAATAATCAATTTTCGTTTTCCCTTGTAGAAAAACAAAAAAAAAACAAAAGGTTACGTGCAAAACTCTTTATATACCCTTGGCTATTCAATAAAAATGAAATACACACAAACAAGGACAAAGCTCATCGTAAGTAAGAAAAGAAAAGGAACGAAAATTATTTCACAAATGTAAGGGTTTTATGTATGTGTATTGTGTGTGACAACGTGTACAATCTAAAAAATATCTCTCTTTCCCCGTCTGTTTCTGTTATTCCTCTAGTTTTACAATGAGTCTCTCCATTCTCTTGTGCAAAAAAATATACGTGAACGGACTACAAGGATGCTGACTGAAGCATTGTAAATTGCGTACACAGAGACAATATCTTGTATCATCTCGCGTACAGAACATAAACGGGCACATGTGCATAATTGTAAACGATACAGCACACACACACACAGAGACAAAGGAGAGAATACAGAATGAAAATACAAAATGGAATAAAAATAGAATGGGCTTCGGTCTAGTTAGCTATTGGTTGAGGCAAGCAGTGAACAGGAAGACCGACAACAGAGGGAAAGAGAAAGGAAGAGTCGTGAAGTGTGAGAATGATGAAGAAAACAAGTAAAAGTATGTAAAACTGGAACTGTATATATATATATATATACGTATATAGGTATGTAAAAAGACTGGTGACACGAGTACAAATACAGAAAATGTCTCCGTGTCAGTGAGTGCGGAACACAGCGTACGAATTAAAGCTCCGAGTGCGAGTAACTACAAAGAATTTCCACGTGGATACATGTACTTGAGAAATATGTGAATACGGATGCGAAAACGTGCGAGTTGTGTGAGTGTACGCAACTTTAACATATGACATGTCTATGAGAGTGGAGAGTGGAGAATGGAGAGAGAGGGAGAAAGAACGAGACAACAGCAAGTGAAAACTAAAACGGAGACTTGGAAAAATAGAATAAAAAAAAAATTCTTTTCTTTTCCCTCACACAAACAAACACACACATTTTCCCTTCAAATTTTGCAAATGGTTTGCCAACTATATGAATATACGGGCGTGTGTACATACAAAGATACAATGTATGCATAGATTTATAATTCCAGTATACAAAGACCGGAGAGTTGTAGTTATTTTGAACTCGGTTGATATACAGACTATTTACTCTGCGTGTGGATGCTTGAGTATGTACGTGGAGCTTATAAATTTTGAGGAACATATCTTATGGGCGACGATGAGCGTCAGCAGAGAATAAAAGATAAGGAAAAGAGAGAGAGAGAGAGCGAGAGAAAAATTCTCCACACCACAGGATCTTTCTGTGGCATCTTCTCTTGTTTTTTCCTCATGTGTAACTATACAAGAGTTTTTCGGAGAGTTTCTAGTTTTTTCCCCCCTTTTCTTTTCCTCTACAGATATTTTTTCTGTATTTTCAATGTACGACGACATGCATGAAAGTTTTACATCTTCATACATTGGCCAACATTACTTATTTCTTCATAGGATTCAGTACTGTGGGCTCTCCTTCTGTCCCTGCCACTGCCACTGTGTACATTTGAAACGGGATGAGTCCCTATGTCATCTCGTCTTCGTCTTTGTCTTCGTCAAGTGTCGTGACCATTCTTCTCTTGCAAAAAATAAATAAATAAAAACAATAGAGAGGAGATAGAAGCACACGAGCATTCATTATACTGTACGCAACGTCAGAGTCTTCCTTCAAACTTATATTGTGATCCTCAGATGATGCCCACCGAAATAAACAACACTTAAAGTTCCTTTTTGTTTTTTTTTTGCCCAACCCGTCTTCCACTCAACTCAAAGTTCTCCATCTCATCATACTCTATCTGGCATATATGTAATACATAATATTTCTTGCATACTTTCCCGCAAAATGTTTGTGGAATTATACATAAATTATAACAAAGAAAACAAAACGTTTACTTTCCTCGAAATGTGAAGAATGTGGAGAGAATACGAGTGCTAATTACATATACGCACGCTAATTATGTAGCTAAATGGTTTACATTAATTGAATTAGTGTGCACAATTCGAAATTCAACACCTGAATGATGGACGTGTAGAAAACCTTGAAGTACTCATTAATTATTAAAAGAAGATACCCTCGGATACATAATTTAATAAATTCATTAGTCTTCTTAAATAAATCCTTTTTTTCCTGACATTCTTCATAGCAAGCCATTCAAAAATTAATAATGAGCTCAGGAATCACATTTTAACTGTTGAAGTTCGTTCATTAAATCTTTTACCCGAAAAAAAATTAATTATGCCATGCGAAAACCAATGATTTTGTTCAATGGGGGAAAAAAAACAAAAAATTAAAAAAAAACTGTTTACTTTGAGATTGGGATAAAGTTTCGTCTGGTCGCTTTATTTTTCCGAAATGTATAGAGAAAATATAGGCCAAAATTCCATGGTCCAGAGTTGAGTCTCTACAACATTTTTTTGAATCCATGTTCGCCACATGGATTCAAAAAAATGTTGAATCCACTTGAAGAAAACCACAAGGATCCTTTTTCGTACATCTACTGCCTGTACTATTTATGTCCAATACTTTGGTTGAAAAATAGGACTTTGTATTTGATTTTGTGGAAGAGATGACAATCGATTTTGTGTGTTGGAGTTGAAATAAAAACTGAACCACATTCAATTCAATTCAATGTATCAGAAAAATGGCACAAGACATTTTCTTTCTCTTTCTCCATCCAAAATCAATCTCTTCAAGTTGAATCCAAGTCTTGAAAAAACTTTACACATGCTCAGAAAATAAGATCATTGAATCACATTTTTCTCATACTTCCTCCAAGGAAAAATCCCGCAACAAATTCCTGTCGTACTTAATTTTGATTGTCTATCGTTTCTATAGAGAATGAAGTGCACGTGTGTGTTTGGAGTGTGATTGGAATTCATGGGCATTTTAAATTATAGAAGATTCTATTGCACCGTCAAATTGTTGGTGTGATGACTGGTAGACATGACGGGAGTCGGAAATGGTGTAAAATCGCTCAGAGTTTATAGGGCGACCGGATGAGAAACCACTGATGAACTTGAGCTAAAATTACACACTTTCCTTGTGTACATATAACTACTGAGTAAGTCTAAGGTAGGCGACAGAAAATGAGGATCTACATCTCGAAAAAGTAAAGTAGAGGCTCATAAGATACCATTTGGAATTTGTTGTAGCTGTAAAGTAAAGAGTCTGTTGGCACACTATGTTTGCACATAAAACAGTGGAGAAAAAAGAGAAAGAGAGGCAGAGAGAGGGAGAGAGAGAGAAAGAAAGCTAACAATTTTACGAGTGTTTTTCTCAGAAACTCGGAAAACGTGTACGTGTAGGAGGACGAGAGAGAGATAGAGACAGGGGAAGAAGAGAGAAAAGCTCCGACGTTGAGTAATTAGTGATTAGACGAGTTGAAAAAATGAGAATCCCAGGGGAGGAACACACGGGTTATTAGAGACAGACTGTCAGAGAGGGAGAAAGAAGAAGTGACTGTCGTTTTTTGCAGCTCCTTTTTCTTTTTTTCTTATAACACACTATATGCTCTCAAGTCGTCTGTGTTACACCCTACAAGTCAGAGCTCAATGAAATCAATTTTAACATGGAAAGAGAGAGAGAGGGAGAGTGGGAGCGAGAGAACGTAACAAGAATATTCATTTCACTTTAATGGGCTTTAGTTTTAGTATTCTCAATTCCAGCTATCTCCTACTTTCTCTCTCTCTCCTCTACCTTGACGTGGGAGGAAACCCGAAAAATATGTAGGAGTTGCTTTTAAAATGGGATACATTACAACCTCTATAAGTCTATACTAACATGTATCCAGACATCTTGCAGGACATTTGATGCGATTTCCTTGAGTGTAAGATATTTCGGAGGGACTTTGAATGGAGTAAATGTTTGCGAGAGAGAACGAGAGAAGTCAGGTCTTTTATTCGTTGTCCGTGTTGTCCTTTATTATCTTGATGTGTGCTGTCGACTCTTTTTTTCTATTACCGTACATATACACACAAAAGCAAATACTTTACACGTATGTAGTAAATTGACAAACCATAGTCATATCATATCATGAAAAATTTTGATCCTCAATTCCCTTCTGTTTATCATACATACTCTCTATCCACAATCCATTCGGATTTTCTTTTTCTGAGCCAAGGCGCGCAGAGTATGAGTTCTCCTTGATACTCCTACGCGAAAATTCAAAGAAATTTGAATTCTGAAATGTCACATCCACACAGTGTTGTATAATTCTCGAATCGATTCTATATGTAGGATAGGGTAATTCCTAGTAGTCCCGATAGATAATTATACAAGACTGACTATCCAGACACATTTCCTCTCTTTTATTGTCCTGAACATTCTGAATCCTCATTCATCACTTATAAATATACAATTATAATTATAATGATTCCGTGATTCTGGGGTCCAGAGATAAAGTGGCCTGAGAAAAAAGAGCCCAACCTTTGTAATTGAAGACATTTGCGCCAGGGACTTTCTCCCCTATAGAAAAAAGAGCCCAAAAGAGGAGTGTACGAGCAGAAACGAGTTTTGGTATAAACAATAAAAATATTTTGTTTTAAAACTAATAAGAACGGGGCAATGTGAAGGATGTAAAAATTCAGCATTAAATTACCCTTAACACACATTTTACATACTCAAAATCATTTTCTTTCTTATTATCACATTATTCTCATATATTCATCACATGGCTGCTTTTTTCATTATAACGTTTTCTTTCGCTAGAATTTGTAGGCTGAGTTTCGGATTTCTTTATTCAATATACCTCGTATATAGTTTCAAAATCATATTTCCTTCACAATAGCATTGCTGAGAAATTGCTGGAATGTTAAAGCGTGATATCAGTGATATCAAAAACGATTAAGCACAAAGCAAATTAAAAAAATTAATTGTATGGTAGAGTAATGTTAACTGAACAGACTGCAGAGGAAAAAATAATAGTACAAATTAGATACATATATGGCGAGTCCGGTGGCATTTGTTTTTTTATCTAGAGCTGTAAACTGAAAAAACTAAAATAAGTGAAATCCCTACGTTGACTACTTAAACTAGTTCATATCTTTATTTTGGCATGAAGGATTATAAACAAAAAAACTCACAGCCTTTGCTATTATTTTAACGTATATGCAAATATATACTAATTCAAAAGGTCCTGGAGGATCTTACAATTATCAAGTTTTCGCATGATTATGAAAATGATCTAAACTGGATGATGGTGGACTTTGGAATCCCTTTTCAAAGCCCAGTGTGCACAGCTCGTGTTTACCATGCTATCGGAACGAATGCCCCTGATTTGTTATTTCCCATTTTCTTTGTTCCGATGGTTGAGGAGAATGGGCATACCGATCGGTACGCCCATAGAGACTGTGACGGGTTTCTACGTCGCAATATACTATCACAAGCAAAAGATGAAATTCTCAATTCCCATCTCATGCTGTGAATCAATGAGTTGGTTCTTATGGTATACAATTAATATAATTGTCATTTTAATTCAACATTGACACCACCATTTAAAACTCATGTTGTGTACTTTAAAAACGTGAACGATATATGTTCGTTTTTATTTAGGTTTGTGAACCTCGGTTTCAAGTCAGAATTTAGCAATGTTTCCATCGACTTTGGGCCATCCTTCATTATATTACTTACACCGTTAAGTCTCTTCCCTGTCCAGGAAAACCAAAATCTCATCACAACAGCCAGGATTTCCATGACATAGCCAAATTTAGAACTTTTATAGCTATTGAGTCGGATAAAAAACCAGAATCAATTATGCCAGATAGATTAATTGATTGTCTCATTACCTGCCGCCCTTTGACACAAGAACGACTAACGGCTGTTGTGAACAAATTTATTTTACAACAAAATTCCAGTAGCAGCAGCGGTGCATGTTTAGATCGAGATTGTTCCCCTCTCTAGAGCCAATTCATTCTTCTAAACTTTAGACAGAATGCATTTACTACTACCTGGAACAGCCGCTATACAGTGCTTTGTGCAGTTGGCGACAATGACAACAGAAGACGGTGTT
This sequence comes from Gisinianus flammeolus, assembly GCA_034699125.1. Classification (NCBI taxonomy): domain Eukaryota; kingdom Metazoa; phylum Arthropoda; class Collembola; order Symphypleona; family Katiannidae; genus Gisinianus; species Gisinianus flammeolus. The sequence continues at coordinate 7,007 of JAIUND010001818.1, read as the reverse complement.
TCTTTTTTTAGGGGGAAGACTAGTCTCCACTTCCTTCCTTCCTTCCTTCAGCTTTGCAGCATTTACACCACAGAACTCAGAATCTGATGCTTAAAATTCCTCTAAGCTGTCTTCGCCGTGTATGATTTTGAAATTTGGATTTAAACAGTTGGAAGAATTAAAGCTTCCTGAATTTTAACGAAGCAAGGTTCTTCGTTCCTTTGAGGAGCCAATCTCAACTCTCACTCACACTATTTCTGGAAAAAATAAATAGCACTATGGAGTGGCAGCTGTCACACACCTCATCATCTTGTCCCAAGAGCTAGCCAACATCCTTGGACACAACGGCTTATGGTAAATTTCTACCACAAGCTTGTGTACATATCACCTCATTCATTGTTAAACCTTTTACAATTATTATGTTTCATCGTTTTTTATTTTAACCATTGTTATTTATTTAGTAATAAACTCTTTTTGTAAAGCTCCGCAATACTTCCAATTTTTTCAAATTAATTAGGTACGCAAATGATAAAAAATAGATTGACGGTAGTTTGGGAATATCAATTTTGGAATTTTCCAAATGTGGCCTTATTCATCCCAAATTACGGCTCATGTATATTCTATAATACACAAAATCACCTGATTTTGAATTCTGTCCTGCGTTTTCAATCAGTACTGTTCGACTTTTTATTTAATTTTTGTTTTTTTGTTGATTTTTACACCCTTTCTTGAACTATTTGTTTTAAAAACATTTTTTTATTTTATAAACAAAAATTGCATTTGATCCAAAATGGATAATGTCAGATTTTGAATTAGCGATCATACAGAAAATTGTGGAATTGTTTCCCAACGCTAAATCTGATGGCTGCAATTATCATTTTGTAATTTACCATAAATCGTCACCCTAAAACCCATCAGATTAAGACAAGTTTGAGGTTTTTGTAACAGATTCACAAGGTTCAGGAGTAAAAGCGGCGACAAGAATATCAAGTTGAACATTTATATCGGAGTGCCGAGGAAGAATAGAGATGTGTGACAAGAGACGGACGTCCTTGTATGACATGGAGTTATTAACACATGATGATTGTAAAAGAACAGCTTTTGTGATTAATGCAAAAGAGTTTAGAAACCTTGGTCGGTTGATTAATCACAGATGTGACGCTAATACAAAAACCGAAGTGTGGATGAAGAATGGAGTGCCATGTATTGGTTTATGGAGTTTAGAGGATATTTATCCGGGAAGTGAAAAAACGTTAAATTATTTTGGGGTAAAACTATACGGAAAATTCCCGGATTGCTCGTGTGTAGATTGTGAAAAGATGAAGAATGATACGGGGAAAGATAATAAGACAAATTCGATAGTAGTAAGTAAAACGAAAAAAATTCCTGGTTTCATCGGCCTCCTTGTTAGTAACCATTTTCTTGTGTAATCAAACATGTAGCATCGCAGACCAATAATGAGCCAGCATTTCAAACAGTAATGAAAAATGTACATGGTGAGAAGAGTGAAGCATCTGGAAGTCATAGTAAAAGAATGATACAACAATTAAAACCATCTGCCAAGCTGGTATGAAGTTACGTCAACGAGAGAAGAAATCTTTTGATGCCCTTACAACCGACTTCTTCTTACGTGGGGGAGCTGATAATAGTGTGAAAGTTAGTAAGTCAACGTTAAGTACAAGCAAATTAATGATAATGTCATGAATTGTAGTTTGGATACTGTGACGATAGGATTTGTTTTTGTATCAAGATCAGAAAATTTCAAGGAAAAGGCTTAGGTCTAATTAGCGCAAAGAAGTTTGAAAGAAATGAAATGGTGGTGGAATACTTCGGCATGTTAATTACACCAGAAGAAGGTACGTACGTGTTTTTGTAATGTAGAATTGTTTAAAAAATTAACTACCTAGTTGTGTGAGCTGAAAACAAAATTTGAGAAATCTGCAAAAGCAGATTATTTTGTCTTCACAACATATAATCATTCATAAACTCAAAAGTAGAAGAATCATAAAAATTAACATATAAATGTGTACTTGTTTGTAGGAAGAGCTTTAGAAACCGATTTTGACGAGGAAAAAGATGAAGTTGGAATTTTTTCAGAATTAAAAGCACTCATGAGAATTCTACTATTAAATTACACAAATTCTTCTGCACTTTATTTCTTTTTAGTTGCTGGAGTAACTATGGAAGACCTTAAAAGATGTATCGTTTTACAGTTAAGGGCTACTATAGATCGGGGTTTGCCTGCAACGATAGCAGCTGAGATTGCTGCTAATAATATTATCTTCAAAGTTCTTAGCCTAGATGGCAAGAATGATGCAGAATATGTTCAAGTTGATGACAACGAAGAAATTAATGGTGAGGAAGATGAAGACCCGGATGAAGATGAGGACGAGGATGAAGACAATTACAAAGAATATATATGTGACTCAGAGGAAGACTATACCGATAAGGGTTATCTGGACTCAGATGAGTTTTTTAAAGATATTTATAATCCTTTTTGACCTGCAACATATTTACGTACACTAATTGTCTCACACCTTTTTTATTCAATTTCCAGATTTAAATTGAAAGAATTTAGGCAATTTGTTATTTCATACATTTTTGGTTAATGTCTCACGTTGATCTCCATATTATATTCCTATATTATATTTCTATATTTATTTACAATGTGACAATGTTTATTTTCATGACACATGCTACAATGTAATGAGACGGAGTTCTTCTGCAAATGCATGATCTATAAATATATATAAAATTTAATCTATAAATATCATATAAATATTATTAAAATATGACAAAATATCTTGTATTTATCTTCCTCCAAAAAAACTTCCCACCTAATTTAATTAATTAATTAAACCAAATATCATTAAAATATAATTAAAATATGACAAAATATCTTGTATTTATGTTCCTCTAAAAAACGTTCCAGCTAATTTAAATAATTAATTAAAGCGCATATTATTTATAGCAAGCTGTACACAAGTCTTGTATTTATTTCACTTCAACTCTTGCTTTCTCTCCACGCAGAGAAGGTGGAGCTCACTTTTGGTCCAGTTCAAATTGAGTGTGAAAGTCCCTGGCGCAAATGTCTTCAATTACAAAAGTTGGGCTCTTTTTTCTCAGGCCACTTTATCTCTGGACCCAAAATTCTGTCTACCTGCAAATACATATTGATGCATAAGAATAATAATATTCGGATATCATTAAATCCATGCGCTCAGTTTCTTTTGAGTTCTGCAGGATTTTCGAAATTGAGGTGAAACCAAAACCGGTGATTTATTTTATTGTTTTATTAACGTTATCGTGCTTTTTAGATGATTCGTGAGAGTATAATTTTCTGTGTGTTTTGTCTAATTTATTTAATCCGAGAATACACAGACTAACGAAATTCCATTCCACTCTCCAAAATATTTGAAAGCTACTTTTTCTGTGGACTGGCAATAAATAAATTGTTCCATTCGACAATAAAGTTAATAATCAACAATGACAATGAAAACGGAATTGTGCAGAATTATCGGTATCGATATTTAGGATTTTTAGTAGAAAACCCATAATGAGGCAAGTACAGTTTTTTCTCTGCATTTTGTAACAAAAGAAATCGTTCCTCTTGCTCTTGTACTCTGTTTTGTACTGGAGATTGGTTGGAAACGCTGATTTTTATGCCATGTCCCCTTTGACTCGTAAATCAAGAGATAAAATTTCAAACGGAAGTTGAATGACGTTTTGAGAAAAAACGTCTTTACGACAACACTTACTCTCTTTCTCTCTCTCTTTACATGCTGCTGGCTGTAAACATGAGTACAAACTATCTGTAATATCCATGTTATTACTGTGTGTACACTTCGTAAATGTCCAATCCCCTCATATGAATGGAAATATGCACATACAAAGTGGACGTTCACAATGCAAATCCCTGAAATTTCAAAGCGCCGATACTCACCATCCTCATTCTCTATATTATTTGTATCAGTATTACGTCGTTGCATTTAAAAAGTTAAATTCCCAGTAAAATGTATCCTCCTTCAGAGAACAAGCCGGAAGAGTATAAAATGTAAATATTTTATTATTTTGCTATAAACTCTGTTTCAAATGACGAGGAAACTGAAAAATGGAATTCCTTTTTGTTTGTATATCTATTAAAACTGAAATCAAGAACACAAAACACATTTGTAATGCACACTTAAACAGAGGACGACACAACTTGATTGTAAAAGCTATACGTATACCGTAAGCATACGCTTCAATGTACCGTTGTACAGATATTCTATGAGTCTATGACGATGCTCAAGTAAAGACGTATGAGCGTCATAAAAAACGCAGCAAGGAGTCCGAGAATGAAAATTTGGATTGGAACGGGAGACAGGCAGGGAAGAATCTGCGTCATTAAAATTTCCAATTATATTTTTGTGTCACCCAGGAGTTTTTTTTTGTATGTACTCCTCTTGAGCGTGTGTCCTTGAAAAATCTGTAATATTTCCTAAATTTCATCGGTAGTTTCCATCCCCAATGACAAACAATTTGAAAACGTTGTTTTTAGAACTGTGTGGAGTGTGGAGTCAAAGAATTGGAATTTGAAGCGTTTCACTTAATACTTTTAAGTAGGAGCTATATGGCCGTTAATATCTCCACGCCGAGGCAATGTAAAAGAGTTAGTGACAATCAAAAGGAAAGTGTGCAAGACATTTTCTTCTCCTTTCAAAGGAAACTTGTCGGGGGGATAAGAATAGCAAGTTTAAACTCAATTTATGTTGCACCTTACGACTGTCTATCCGTGTGCATATATGCATGTAAGTATGTACATATAGACGCATGTATACATATTTCAGATGTGTGAGCGAATAGTCGACTGAACAGAAGCAACTCTGGAAAAACTTGAGTACAGATGCAGATATATTTCTATAAATCCTACAAATTCCAGTTATTACATCCTCACTGTATGTATGGATAAAAACTGAAGTTTTTTCCTCTTTCTCTGTCTCGCGTACTTCTACCGTTTATAGGTTTTTCCCCGTTTTTCCCGTCCTCCTCGACGACTTCAACTCCTGTGCCCATCATTTACGTTTGGTTCGAGGAAAGCTGTAAAAATGTAATAAATTACACATAATTTCAGCACCAATCACCATGAAAGAAGGGAACCCAAGTATTCCCTTTTATTATCATTAGTTTGAATAAGATCGTAAAGCTTTGGTGTAAATGTTCATTTCACGACCTTTGCAACATCACATTCAAAGTCGAGAGAGCCACAGAGAGTAAAGAGAGATGAAAAATATAAAATGCAACATGAAAACAAAACTACCTCATGTTTACGGTTTGCATTTATTCCCTCTGTTTCTCTCTCTCTCTCTCTCTCCTCCGAATTCCAAATTGTCACAATTGAATTGAACAATAATTCTGAATTTAACTGCAATTCGGACATTCATTTCATATCAACTGGTGAGCCCTTTCCCCTTTCTCCCAGTTTTTCTCTCTTTTTCGTCTACACACATCATCTCTCTTTCATCGGTTATTCACATTTCACATTTCAAAAAGAGGTTTTTATTCCAATGGATATTTTATTTATTTTGTGTGGATACTGAAATGCTCTGCAAACAAGTGGACTCAAATACAAATAAGCCATGACAAACAGTCGGTTGTTATTGTTGTCACACAGTTTCTTCTGCTTCAAGAAAGTTTCAAGTTTCAAGTATCCACTTCGTTTCCCTGGAACACAGTTTCAATTTTTCTGAGTAAATCCAATCGATTTTGCAGAGTGAGCTCAATATGTAGTTACGTTATGTCAATGGTCAATATTGTCATTTTATATTCTCCAGAATTTTGCAAAATTTGAATTTTGAGCCACTGCATAACTTGAATGTTCTCGTTCCATTGATTTCTTGTACACAACTCAAAGAGCTCTTTAGCCATATTTATACAGTTCAGGATAGAAATGTCTAGAACGCCAAGTTGAAGCCAACAAAAGTCCAGATGAGTACAAAAAAATGTAGGTTTAAACGGTTTCCATGTCATTACCTCCAGGTCTGTTGTAGTTAAACGACGGGGCATTTTACCACCGGATGTATCAAAGTAGTTTTAACCAATGGAACACGAAAATGACGTGCTAAATGATGCGGTAGTTGTGTTTCTCTCTTCTCTTTTACACACCAACAAAAATCTACAACACTGAACACACACACACACACACACACACTCTCTCTCACTCACATGCCTCATGGACGGTCCAGACATTAAAATAAGTGGCTCTTAAGTCTCAACTCCTGAACAAACCCAAAAAATTCTGTACAAGAAATAGAAAATATCCCTGTACACGGAGTATCCAAACCAGGGAGCGGAGCATAACAAAAAAATAAATATCGGAGGGGTTACTTAACACTAGAAATGGTAATCCTATTTTTGTCTTAGAAAAGGTAATGTGATGACACTTGTCAACATCCGAAAATTATTGCTATGAAAAAACTCGTAGCAAGGCGCTATACACCAAAACCACATAAAACCTATGGCTTTTATACATTGTACATATTGAATGTATCGTAAATGTAGTGTGGATGAAATGAATTCGAATGAACTCATGTGTAGGTAAATGCTTTGTTTTTTTTGCTATGAGAATCTAATTTGAATTTGTTGTAGTAATTATTGATAGTTCAGTGTACACACAGCTCAAGATAGTCAATGGAATTACAAAACAATCTTAGTCTTATTTAGATTCCTGAAGAAGATAGACGTTCTATCGAAAGCTCGAGAATAATCACATTTTAAAATGAATTCCGTTAAAATCATTAATTTGTCATTAAACAACAACAAAATAGACTAGTTTTTCAAAAAGTAATTTAAGAAGTCCACCTTTGTCAAACATTTAAGCTTTCAACTTGATATTTCATTTAGAGTCCGCGCTCAAATACACAATTCGCATATACGAGGAGTATCCAAAAGAAACGATTTTTGCGGAATAATTTTTGATTGGAATGAGATAGAACAGAATGGTTATAGTATGTATTGGAGAGACCCAAGGCCGACTTGTGTACAAAGTC
>JAIUND010001817.1:0-29893 GCA_034699125.1 Gisinianus flammeolus | reverse complement strand
TCCCAGTTTAACCCCGTCTTACTGGTCTCAAATATCGGATTTAAGTCGTCTTTAATTGGGGTTGTTGTTAGTAGGGTCGCTTGATTATCGTCGTTTTTGGATATTCGGGTGAAATGAGGGTGACTATATCTCCTCGAGATACGTCAAATGAATTATTAGCTCTCGGCCAATTGTACAAAAATACAATGTCACTATTTCGGGAATTTTTTGGATTCAAAGTTGGTTGCATTGACGGACCCACACATTTTACTACGCCGACGATTACGTCTGTACAAATTAAATATAATCAAAATACTTATGTCAAACCACAAAATGACAATGATGTATCATTACATGCATTAACAAGTAGAATTATTAAAAAATCTTATTGAAACTCTACCATTAAGTATGCACCTGAGGAATGCTTCGGGAATGCGGATAGCTAATGACTTAAGTAAGAATTTTGATTTGGTATAAAACATCAAAAACGTAGTTTATAAGAATAATATTACAGACTGAGACACAAACCAGTTTGATTTGCTAGATTTATAATTGGTAATTTTAAATGGATAGAAAGTTACTAATACAGTCAGGTATGGTGATGTAGATTTTCTGCATTTGCAGCGTATTTTCTTGCAGAAAATATACTGCAACTACACTGTATTTTCTGCATTTGTAATTGAATGTTATTATTGTTGTGAGACGGATTTGAAGCTTTATGAATAGTTTGAAGTTTCTGAAATGAATTAAATATTTTGACCAGACTTGAACTAATTTTTATACGGTGACCTAAAACGAACTATTTGGCCTAAAATTGACCACGCACTCTGAATGCGTGGACATGCTCGCAGATGGCAGGTTGGTCATCATATTTCATTTTATTTTATTGCTGATTATTATTATTATTATTATTAGGATTCTGTGAAGGAATTTCAAAGACATGGAATTTTGGTATTAATAATTCCATATTTCCAATTTTTTACTTAAAATCCTTGCTGCATGTGTTCCTGTTTGCAGATTCCCTGTTGTTATTATGTTATAGATATGATTTCCTTTTCAACTCTCTATACATATACAGTCGACTAGAGTTAGAGGGTTGACCCGGCTACAAAAGTTGACAAAGATGTCAATAACTGCCATCCTGCAACGGCAGTTTATCAAAAACAATTTTAATTACGAAGGGTCAGCCCACAGGTTCCAACCTGCGAAGAGATGTGTAAGTTGCATGGAGTGACTTATCGTTAGCGTCAAATGAAGTAAGTACAGAAGTATTTACTTTAGTCAGTCAAAGTCTTCACGTAGAGGACAATGCAGAAAAATCCTTTAACTTGACCTAACTATGTATGTAAGTTACTCGACATAAATGAAAGTGCCAAAGTGCAGAGGGTTTTAGTTCGGGGCCCCTCTGAAAAAAGTGGTCATACCTATGTATTCTTTTGAATGTAATTTGCCACAAGCCCGCAGTCTAATTTAGTCTAGTGATCCACCCGTTTCAAACTTTAACTATACAATTACATATATATATAATTTTTGGGTAACCCCATAACCAAACCTTGTTTTGTCTTTTCAATGTAATACTGTATTGATTTACCTATGTAAATTTTATGTATCGAGAGCTACTATGTACTTTATAAGGGGTCTAGTCTCGAAGGACATTGTACATACATACACATTTGAATACCTGCATAATACATAGATATCGTATGTATGGAAACTATATACAAAATAAATTTGTTCATATTCATATAGAAAGTTTCAAATGTTTAAAATGACTAAATTAATTAATTAAAATTTATTAGCCATTTACGTAAAACCTTTAGCATGCAATTAGCGGCTATTTGAATATCGCTGAAACTAAAGTTACCTGTATGACGCATTTTCTCTGACAATCACAAATAAAGGAATTGTATGGAAAGTATTTTTTTTTTTTTTTTTTGTGTTTTGGGGGGTATATTCGTTTGTCTTTATGGTTGTATAAAGAGTGGAAAATAAAAAGAGACGGGTTTCTGAGGTCTCCGCCTACTCACATTTCGAATATTCTCCGTACTCACATGGTTTTTCACATGCAATTTACTCTTAAATTCGATCATTTCTAGCTGAAAAAATTATACCTTTTGGGGGGATGAATACAATGTAGAAGAAGGCTGGAGTTTCTTGAAGTTACAGCACGTTTGTCACAGGAAAAACAGTCCAAGAGTATTTCAATATAATGAGATTTTTACTCTTGGTCGCTTCGCCTCCATCCACACTATTCCACACACATACTTGAATGTTAATGTCTCACATTCGCATTCGCTCAGGATTGTTCCATTATTTTATATAATGTCTACTACTACACATACACATACACTTGTCTCTCCATTTCTTCTTCTCCTTCACGTATACAAATCCCCTCTAAAAGAGTCTTTATTCTACTTGACTATATACATATTATATATATATGAGTATGAGTGCACAGATGGATGAAGTTTCTCTCTTATGTATAATCTCAACAAATGATGTGGTTTTTATCAAATAACTCTTTAATCTTCTTTTGAAAATGATGTGATCTCAATTACTGACGAATTTTACAATTGCTGCTGCATGAGAAATGTGTGTGTAGGTAAGTAATATCTTACGAGTATGTATAGTTGGTGTATGGCAGACACGTGTGTATATGTATGGTATGTGTGCGATTTCTTCTTCAAATGTCTGATATATCATTTCAATACATATCTTGATATACTATCTGTATATATAAGTATATTAAATGTTAAATGTTTTTGCCTATATAATCTGATCTGTGCTATATACCCTTGTCCGGCATTTTTTTTTGTTATATTGTTTGTGTGCATCGTTTACGTCGTAGCCTTTAAAATTTGACAATTAATTTCTCAAGATATACGAATATCATCTCTCTCGGTATAATTTTTTCTGCACACTTAATTGGACATCATTTCACTTTTACCATTCCTTTTCTCATTTCTCATCCATTCACTTGTTATATGTGTGTGAAGCTAATTTTTTTCATACATACACTCAAATTATCTTCAGTTACAGATTCTCGCCTACACTTTTTTTTGGTCATCTCTATAGCGAGTGAAAAACTGCGATGGATATACTATGGGAAAACCGAAAACCAATTAGTTATTATTCTGTTCATGCTGTGCTTTTATGTTTTTGATGACAAGAATTTAAAAAAAAAACTTTACAAAATGCCCCAAAGTATTTTTGTCTGTGTGTAGTAGTATATGAGGATCCGTGGTGAAATGTTGTGTAATATATATATACATATAGTTGAATTAATTAGTTTGCGGGTGGAAACTGCAATAACAAATGAAATTTCATATATATTGTGCACCACTTGATTTAAGAGGAAAGTCACGAGGCATGACGAAATAAACAAAACTTGTGAGCATTGTTTGAATAGTTGGTAACAAACAATCGTTGTAAAACTCTACTCAATGTTAGTTTGTTGTACATATATTCGTTTGTGACACAAAACCACTGACGAAAATTACACATGAGATGTAGAATTCGTGATGTGATTGTGACTATATCTCGTGGAATCAGAAAACAATTTACTTTATATTGCTAGAGAATTAGAAAGCTCTCAAGTCATATACATACACATAAACACACTACTTCCACACTATCTGTAGAGTAATATAATATATATATATATATAAAATGCAATAATTATATAACAAAACTGTCATAGGTAGTCCAAGATTTGCGGTTAAATTGACAATTTAAATTTAATGAAGGACTTGATGAATGATTGTCCGTGAGGAGTGAGCATTCAGAACGCCATTTCATTTCCACTTGTTGTTCGCACACATACATAAATGTGTACCTGCCTGAAGCATATAGATATACGTACAACAATAATCCACGGGATATTAAATACTTTTTAAATGTATTCATTTTTTCCCCCTTACTCTATTGAAGTCTATTAAAAAGTATCCCAGGAATTTCCTGAACAATTTGAAAGCACCAGCAGCAGCAACAACAACATCAAATTTTTAATTAAAATAATTACCAGTTACCGTTCAACGGTAATATCATTCATTTAGAAATGTTAGATTGAAAAACGATTAGAGATGTGATTAGTCATGTATACAGTGTACATGATAAACAACAATTCTCAAATGATTGGTGGTTACATATTACATACTTGGTTCTCTTGAAAGTATAGGTACCATATCATAATATACATATGAGAAATGTAAAAGTGAGTTCATTTTCCTATATTGTTAATGTGTATAGTTTCAATAAAAGAGATTACACATTTAGACTAATACGGTTTTTAAAAAAGAAAAGGTTTCAGCCATGAAGAGAATAAGTAAAATGGAGACGACGACAAAAAAAAAAGACGAAAACGAGGGACTGAAAATATACTGAAAGAAATGGGGGAATAAGCAAAAAAAATGTGTAGCATAATGTTATGTGTGTGTATTGTATATATGTCTAATACTTATGAAAATATAGATAAGAGTTAGGATATATTTAGTATATATTTTGTCTTTCTCAAGTGGAAGTATCTGTATAGAAATAAAGTTTTTTATTCGTTCAAGTCACACACCGACTATTATTTGTCGCCGCGGCAAAAGGGAAATGCTCAAAACTACCGATTTAAGAAATTTAAGACAGATATTAAGCTCTATTACGCGCAAAAAAAACAAAGGGAACCCAACAGGAGGAGGAGGAGCAGGATGAAAAGTCCCTTCATCGTCATCTTATCTTATTATTATTTGTAGTCATTTCGTAGTCACTTTTTCGTCATTTCTCCCCCTCTTCATCTTATTCTATATTTCCCCTTTCGTTTCCCCTTGGATGGAATACGAGAAGAAAAAAATGAACCACAAAAACTGTGTGTAATAAGTAATATTATGATTCAGATGACCTTTTTTCCATTACATTATATTCCTCATATAGACAATCACATGTGTATTTTCACTTTATGACCGTTTCCCCTCCATCCATATACGAACTCAAGGCTCTCTTCTCTCGTCTCTCGAAACAAAAATTCAATGCATGAAAAATCCACCACTGTATAAAATGAATATCCAGATGAATATCCAGTGTCTTATGCTTAATGTAATGTCAACATTTTTCTGCTCAACAAGCATCAACTGATTTTGCCCATTTGACACAATATTTATCGTATAGAGCTTGTATATGCAATGAAAGAGGACTGTCGTTTTTTGTATTTGTACTTGTAAAATATGCAAGATTTGAAGAGACGAATGTGTACTGAATTCAAAATGATATTTTTTAACAAGCAACTCCGATTTTCGTGTGAAGAAACGATTAGAAATTGAATTGCAATCATACACACTTTTCCCCTTTCATTTCATGTGTGATGACGTTGTGAGTAAACAAAACAAAAAAACCTTCCATGTCCACTTTGACTTGAAAAGTATGTTTATGTTTATAAAGAGAATCTGTGTTGTGTGGAGTGTAAGACAAGGAAACCCATGTTCAACCATCATCATTACAGATATTAGACAAGAAAAACCGTTGAACAAATCATACGGACAACTTTATGGGGGTTTGAACGTGTCTGCACTACCAATGACGTCCAACAAGAACTATACGGTAATAAGCTCACCAAATAACATATAGTCAAAGTCTGAGGATAGGTATTTATATATAGGGAGAATCTTGTCGGGAACATTGTCATTAGAATTTTGAGAGATGTGTTTAGATTTTCAACTGGCGTCGTTGGAAATTCTACATTTTTATCTTCATATACATGCAGATACTACAGACAATGAGCTCTATTCTATATTCTATACGTATGTACATTTCATATTTGTCTTGTTAATTCATTCAGTCATTCATTCTTTCTCAGATCCCACTAGTATTTTTGTTTTTCTCCTCTTTTTACATGCTATACATTTCCCTGGAAAATTATTTTAGTTGACGGTATACCTCACACACAAAAAATATGAACATGAAATGAATTCTGAATTTGAAAAAAGCTTACTTGACAAAATGAGGATTTCCAAATAGGAAATGTCAATAAGTACCAATGTGTCATTGCATTATTATTACATTTTGTGAGAATTGGTGACAGGGAAACTTTATATACAGTTATCTAAAAAAATCTCACAAGTTTTGAAGGCAAACAGGATGGAAAAGTTATTTTTTAAAGAACTTCACTGATTTTTTTAATGGACTGAAAGTGTTGGGAATGGAGCAAGATTGAAAGGATGGGAGATGGTGGAAAGTTGAGTGAGAATCTCGAGTTGAGAGCAAGTTCAAGTCATTGGTTTGAGGGCAATGCGGTTTGAAGTCGATGAAATATTGAGTGGACGATCAAGTGAAGAGAAAAAAAAACTTTTTTTTTTCGATTCGCCGTTGAATTTTTGACGAGCTTTTCTCGCGGCGTGGAGTGAAAGAGCTTAAACAAACAGAGCTACTCCTCTCTCTCTCTCTCTCTCTATTTCTGCACTCCGAGACCTATCAGACAAATACGTACATACAGAGTTTGTGTGTAGGGTTTTCTCGCCCTCCCCGACTTTCTCGACAAAACTGACTGAGCGGACCAAATCAAAGAGTGACGAGCTCACATTGACAAAAGAAATGGGAAAGAGCCCGTCCATAATACATGAAGACCTATAAAAATTCTTTCTTTCTCTTCTCTTCTGGCGAGCTCTTGACTTCATTGCTGTTTCCCAAAGCTCCTTGCGAGGAGCCGTCTTCTCTCTGGAATTACGTCCTCATCAAACTTTTACAAAGGAACACGAAATTGGCCCTTTTTCATCAATTTATCGTCCGATTCTCGTGCACTTGAGGCAATCTTCTCATTGTCTTCCATCTTCCACTTCTTTTTCCTATATACTTCCTCCACTCTCTTCCTCTTCCTCTCTTTCTCTAGATCGCTCGTCCATAGAATCAAGATCTCATCCATCCTTTTCATTCCATCCTCAACTGGAGTCAACTCAAGCGAAGCCATTGACGCCTTTTCCTCCTCTCATCCTCCTAAAAATCACCTTCAATCCTCTTAGCCTCGATCCTCTTTCACTTTTCTCATCCTCCCAAACTTTTTTCTCCCTTGAACCGTTCCTTTACTGCGTACATTTCTCTCTCTCTCTCTCTCTCTCTCACTCATTCTTGCCCTCTTCATCTTTCCCTTCTCTCTGTAGGATGCTCTCAAAATTTGTATGTGTTATAACGTTAAACTTCACCTGCCCATCTACAATAGCAATTGTTTCCTTGCTTTATTTTTATATCTTTCATTTCTTCTACTGAGAAGACCAGCAACAACTGGAGCTTGAGACTATCAGAAGACGACAAAGAAACTTTCTCGCTTCATCCGCAACTACATCATCGACCGCTCGTCTCTCTCTCTCTCTCCCTTTTCCTTACTCATGTCCAAAACAAAAATGACTTTGCCTCCTCTTTCCATTTCTTTTTAAATTGTTTACACTTGCTTTTATTTTCCTCAGCCATTTATGGCCCATCGTTGTTTCCTCCGCGTGTTTTTAAGCTTCATTCCACAATCTCTATCGTGTCCATTTTATATTTTTCTATTCTCTTTTATTTAGTATGAGACTGAGACTGAAAGTTTAACTGTGCCGATGGCTTTTTGTTATACAATCAACCATTTCGTATACGGATTCATTCACTTTCCGGTCCCGTTTGCGTATTACATACGAATGCAAGAAACTCGTGTACCTTTAATTCTTTATACACCCTTTGATTTCATTTTGTCCAAAGTAAGGAGGTTTTGATAGTATATAAGTTTCCTAACAAAAGATTTCATTTCTTTATTTTCTTGCGCGTTGGATTTTCCTTACTTACTTGTTTTGAGCAAAGTTGAGATTGTTTTGAAGGAGTAATCTAAAGAAATGTTAGGTATTTTCCGCATTGTAATTTGGTAATTTAGGGAATCATGATAAATGATTCCTATTCCTTCACAAGGATGAGAAAGTATACTAAATACGCTTAGCCATTTACAAACGGATGATTAGTTTAACTCCATCCATTACACCACACACACACACACACACACACACACACACACACCACACGGAATTCTTCATCATTTTGTATGAACACACGACATTTTGTGCCCTATTGTTTAGTTAAGTTGGACAAGTTAAAGTTGGGCCAACTTGTGCTAATCAACTATTCAATATTCAGGATAAACTCCAGGAGAGAGAAAACGAGCGAGAGGGAAATAATGAAATTGTAATAAAATTTGTCTAATTGAATTAAAAAGCAATTGGGTTCGATGAAGAATAGAGTCGATTCTGCTGTTGAACAGTGGGACAAGAGGACGACGTGGGATGGGAGTGAGAGAGTGAGAAAGAGAGAGAGAGAGAGTCATTTGAAAAGAGGCTATTGCATATTGGGAAGGGAAAAATTGGGAACACACAGACGAGCTAATTCACTCTCATGGAACGAGCAAGAGATAAAAATCAAATGACAAACTCTATTGGGAGTTCATTTCTCACAGATATAACATTACCTCTAAAGTATGTCCTGTGTCTAGAGTCTAGTGTGTAGTCGACAATGGGAGTGATGGGACCCTTCGTTTGTATTCACAATTTATCCTTTTATTTCCGTCTCATCCCTGTATATAGATACTCATCCTCATCCACTGGAGTGTAAGCGTAAATACTGTAAATCCACAACATATTTTGATTCCTGACTCGAATTTTTCCTGAATTCCCAATTTATTTGTGAACTAAATGTTTTTGAGTTTATGTTTTCGAGGAAAAGCGTTTTTAAATGAATTCACAAGTAGAAAAACTTTGGAATTTTTTTAGTTTGCATATATAATACCAGTGATGATCACATATGAAATGATGGGGAATGTGTGCCTTTGTGTGTGTGCCAGTAAGTTGTGAGTATGTACTTGAGATTTAATCAGGATGAGTTAGAAGGGAAACGAAACGGCGAGGGGTGGAGTTAAGAATTAACGATGAGCAATCAGCGTAAAAAGGCAATAATAATGAGAGATCTGACACAATCTTTATGAGTTTCGTATGTTGAGTGTTTATCAGTTGGATGGAGAATTATAGAATTACTTAGAATTGGAGGGAGGAATTGAAGGGATCTCCCTCGGCCTGGTGTTTAGTCACAGCGCTGTCATTTGAAGTTGGACTCGGACGGTGGGTCGTCATCAAAACTGTTTAATAAAATATAAAGCAATTCCATAGAGAACGACCGACCCCCACACTCACCATTCACCATCACAGCCCCACACACACATTCACATACATACTACATACACACTTTTATATAAGTACATTTAGACAAAAACAACATGAAATTCATGAACCGCCATGCACACAAACACACAAACATACACACACACACACACACTGCACGGTCATTCCACACTAATTCCCTTGACAAACGTACTTATTTATTTACTCTTTTATTCTAGCTATTTGCCAAAGATGACTCAATTCAATTCTCATAGACCCATCCATTTCCTGTCCTCCACTGCACACTCACTCACTCACTCACTCACTCACTATCTCATTGTCATATCTCATCTCGGCTATCAAATTCTCTGGATTTGTTTTTCACGTCCATTTCACTAACTTTTTCCCACTCTCAGCCAAAGAAGAGATGCGAATAAAATAATAATAAAAAGTAACAAACCGTGACACACAAACAATCAAATGTTCTTTTTTTTTCAACCATGTTTTTCTATTTCTCTATTTGTATCCGGATTCATGCAAACATCAACATGTTTTGTTTTTTCCTCTTATACAGAGATACAATCAATTCAAAATGAAAAAAGCAGAGATGAAAATCGTTTATTCTCCTTTGTGCAAATTGTAAGTACTGACTACTGATATATATATATATATATGCGAGTCCGTTTTGATGCAGATGTAAACAAATGTATCGTATACATGCCTCGTCATCATCAGTCATCATCAGATCGTCATGGACATTCAACATTTTTGATTGAAATGAAATCCTGTCGGTTAACAATTTTATTCTTTCATTATTTCTATTGCTATTGGTAAACATTTACAAATTGAAGCTAGTCAATTCTAATTTTTATGTTGTACACACGCAATCAATTCCTGCATACCGTTTCAATTCCACACGCGTGTTTTCTAAAATCCTCAACTTGTTATGACTTTCTCAGTCAACTAAACTCTCTGTATACAATATTGTACAGGTAGGTACATAAAAAGTAATCAAGTCACGTAAACATTTCACTATATAAAACTAATGAGAACAATAAAACAAGACAATCACTATAAAAGACTTTTTTTTAATGTTGGTCGTTCTCGATTTGTTAACACAACTTTGCATTTTCTATAGTTTGTAATAGGAAAATTTCAAATTCGTTTATTTACTTAATTATTTTAAATTAAAAATTTTAGTACGGACGATTTTCTTCATTGAGGTTAAAAATGTGTACTTTTCTTTTTGTCAAGAAAAGAAAAATACAATAGTTTTCTCGTACATATAGTCAGTCATTTCCTCACAGAGTTCAATCCAAAGATGTGTAAAAATGTTGCTTATATAATAACAAGGAAGTTAGAAAAAATTGGAGTCATTCTATACATTTTTCGTAGTGAGTTTTCAGTATTTTGTGGTGGTTCAGAGTCTAACTAAAAGCTTTGCATTCACTTAAAGTGTACAAGTAAAGAGAAACTCATTGAGATTTGTAATTTACTTTCCGAGTCGCATCTGCTTGATCGCTACTAATTTATTTAAGTAGACACTTGGCTCACAGATAGAAACTCAATTCAAGGGGAAAAACCTGATGAAATCCTCTACCAGATCACACACACACACACACATTGCAACTTGTATCCGTGCACGATTCCAATGCAACTTCTGTAAGACACCAACAGTCTGTGACAAACTCCAACTTTCAACCCGTAATAATGCCGGGGAAAACAACTGAAACTCTCGACTTACTTATAGTCACCTTAGATTACAGATTCCCAGCAACCGCATTATAAATTAAAGCCTTTTTCGTTCAAAATGCTTTTTTGCCTCTTGCAGAAAATAACGTAAAATTCAATTGGACATTTGCACAGTCCAGCAGAATTTGAACATTGACTTTATTTTGTTTGAGTCCCTTTGAGAATAGAGATTTTTTTTTTATCGTCAAAACGAATTATGAATGCAATTGCTCATGATTATTTGAATTTTATGTTACTGATATTTTAATAGAAATTAGGGGAAATGGATGGGAGTTTAATGAATTACACGTTAACTAGCTGACACATATTACACACATACATTTATATTGTATTTTACAATTTATTCATTGACGAGTTATGGCATCACTACGAAAATAAATGCTATAGAGGAACGACGAACGGGAGGAATATGGAAGAAACTCTATAACATTTTACATTACCAAAATGCTGTCGTATTAGACTGGCTAATTTCACTTTACCATTTCCTGTCCCGGTCGGTCCCGTGTGAATATCTGGGAATTCTGTAGCCTCTCTTGACTATATCTGTATAGATCGTATGGAGCAAAATATTCCCGTATGAAAAAACCACATGATGCATTTCCATTAGTCTGTATACATTCATATAGATATAGAAATATATTATTATAGACGATGGGGAAGCGATGAAAAGGCAAGTCAAGTGCCAAAGATATCTTTTCCATGTTAATAAAGTAGAGTTTGGTAGCTGGATATGTTGCAGGTGGAATTGTGTGGTTTTTGAAGCAGGATCCATAGGGAAAGTGATAAATGAGTTGGGATCAACAGTGTGAGGCAAGTTGATAAAGTAGATTCAGTCTACTGACTGCAAACAGTTACTGTTGGGGAAAGGGAAGAGTGAGAGAGAGAGTGAGAGAGAGGGAGGAAAAACAGAGGGCTCACAATTCCAACTGAAATGATGAGTGGAGGTGGCTCAAGGTTTTTTCTATACGTATTTTCTAGAGGCATTTAGATATTATATAGGGATGGAAGATCGTCATATTAATGCATACGGGATATTACACGGCATAATTATTATTATTATTATTATGAGGTATTTTAGTACATTGTTCTATCGTGTAATATGACTTGAGTGAGTGATTCCCGGCATCACTTCCCATTTAAGCACCGCAGTGATGAGGAACTCACACTAAATTTATGTAACTAGAACTCGTCAAATTTAAATGTCTACATAAACCATCTTTTTATAGCCAGCTTTAGTTTCATATTCATACATGTATGATCCGTGTGTTGTGCATCCTCAGGATCTCCTTTTCTCATTCCCCTCAGTTTTGTAGGCTCTCTTTTTATACTCTCCCCATCTCCCTGGGTTTTCTTTCCAAATCTCTTGTCTCCATCTCCTCCACAATACGGATTGTACGAATATTTGTCGAGGATCACAAAAAAAAAAAAAGTTTTTTTACTTCTTTCCGTCTTTTACTCTCTTTCTCTGTTTCTGGGGAGTCTGGGGAATACACAAACAAAGTACATATTAATTCTTTTATTCACACCGTAATCATCTTTTTACCCTTTTTTCCGAACGTGTGATTTACATTTGGTACTATCGAGCTTGGAATGAATGTAAAATGGTACAGTAAAAACACGAATGGAATTGTCAAAGGGATAAAACAATTTGCAGGTCAACTTCAAATTGTTTTTATCAAGATGTCAAGTAATAAAATTCATTGGGATGACAAAAAGTCGTGGGAAGGTTTGGTTGTGTTTGGTAGGAAAAAAAATGTTACATTTGTAATGGTTAATGTTTTTTTTTTTTTTTGTATATTTATTAAGCATCTGTCTGGATGACTTGTTCAAAGTAGAAGACTCGTTAGGCAGCACAAAGCCCCAAAAGTGGGAGAGAGTATAGAGTGTGTAATAGAGTGAGAGAGAGAGAGAGAGAGAGAGAGAGAGAGATGAAGTCAAAAGATGAGTTGGGTAGAGCATCTGCCTTTTGCCAATGGGAGGAGAGTTTGAGCTCTTGCCTCTATTCTTCTGACACCCAGAGTAAATTGTGTTATGCATAAATAATGTGGCTGTAAATGTCTGTTTGGGGTGCTTGCTTCTTAATTTCATTACACTTTCCCTTCAATTCCACCATATATCTTGATACAGTCATCGATTTCTCGCTGAATCCACGATACCCATCATTAAAAGCCCCACTCACACTCACACTTGCTCTACAACCAAAACTCACACAGTCTTTTGTTCAACATCCTCACACACACACGCATACACACGTTCTATTCCATTCTTCCATTCCATCTGTATGAGTAGCGGAAAAAGCAAACGTTTAGCTTGACTATCTGTGCATATGAGTATTTGAGTATAGACAATAAAATTACCAATGGAGAAACCTCACAGTTTCCCAACTATTTTCCACTCCACATTTAATATCAATAGAGAAAGAAGTCAAAGCCCAAAAACGCTCTAGCTAAATAGCTAAAGACAAAAATAAATTGTAGGAGAACATGGAAAACTTCAACTCTCAACGTGACTCTTTAAATCTACGTTTATATAGCACAATTCAGTGTCTGGATCTCTTTCAATGCTCTGAAATGGACTGG
Organism: Gisinianus flammeolus; assembly: GCA_034699125.1. Classification (NCBI taxonomy): domain Eukaryota; kingdom Metazoa; phylum Arthropoda; class Collembola; order Symphypleona; family Katiannidae; genus Gisinianus; species Gisinianus flammeolus. Next base: position 16,437 of record JAIUND010001817.1, on the reverse strand, counting down.
CTATATACATTGGCTACAACATGGAAAACTTTAATGCCTGGTCATTTTCTTCGTGTTGTTGTTGTAGTAGTAGTTGTTGTACCATGTAAAATCATTAGTCGCTCACTCTAACCAAAGCTCTTTCACTCTATCTCTGTTCTGTATTACATGGGAATAGAATGTAACTACATATATAGACACATTGGATGGCCACTCGCGAATCCAATCTCTTCCCGGCGATTAGCTTGTACACATGCTATTTACTATTTATTTATCGTCAGAGCTGTCCATGTCTATAGACACATACACCCGCCAGAGAGTGATACTCTCAACCAACTCTGAACGTCACTTAATTGAACACGTTTGACTTTGGTATTCTCATCCAATGTCCACTCTAGATTTCATTTACTCAAGTTTCTTGGGTCAATCCCATCGGATTTTTATTGTTACATTAATTACATAGTGAACAATTCCAGAGGTTCAATGGGGAATTCCTTCTTCCTTTCACTTGTTCAAACTGGGGGGGGGGGAGAATGTCTTTGAATTCAATTGAATTTTATTGTACTGGAATGAGATTTCAAACACACACAAACTTTTGTGAGTTTTATTGTCTATTAGATTAGAGTTGAATTTTAGCTGGACATTCATGATGAGGATTCAGAAGCGGAAAATATGGAATTGTCTATGTAATTTTGAAATATGAATAAAGTAATAATAATGGCGTGTTCAAGTTTATGGTGCTTGATTGTATGCATACGATTAACTTTTTATGGGCTTTTAGTATGTATATGCTTGTGATTCAGGTATACAACATTAACATATAGGAGCAGTCGGAGTCAGGGAAAAGCCAGTAAGAAGACGGATGCTCATGAGAGCCATTTACTTTAAAATCCTCTCAATTTGTGTGTGGCCCAACTAGTAATTTGAACCACTTGGACTTTTCTTTCTCTCTCTCATCGATATTTCAATAGGAGTGGACAAAGTGAGAGAGAGAGATGGAGATGGGACAAGGAAGAAATAAGGGGAAAAGGGTTTCATTCGTTCACAACTTTATTCTGCATTCTCTCAACACTCTACAGTAGTCTACAGTCTATACATACATTTACTCTCTTTATTCTGTTTTCTGTATTTTTGAAGAGTTTGCGTATATGAGTTTTGAATGGGCAGAGTCTAATTGCAGGTGAACGTCGTTATCAGAATAATAATTTACCATTTACATATTTGATATTTCATGCAGTGAGTGGAGTGTTTCCCTCTTTCTTTCTTTCTTTCCCTCTCCGTTTTTACTTTTGTTTTTTATGTATTGTACCATTTGTACCACATGCAATGTCCACATCTCATGAGTACGCTTGTGGGCGCCATTAAAATACAGTGACTACACATTTCATGCCATAATAATTATCCACACAGTCACACTACTCCAAAAAACCCAAACCAAACCAATCCAATCCTACCTGTGCCATGTTCTGTTTCTATATTATTCTATATTCTGTACTCTGTCGTATGTATATCCCACTACCGTTTCCGACTAACCATTCGCTATTCTTTTTTCTGATATCCTGGTCACTCGTCAAGTCAATTCCAATGTATTTTACAGGCTATTTCAACTTTTAGCTTGACTCAATAATAAAAATATAATTTAAGGAGACATGTGTGCAAACACACAAAACATATAGGTACAGCTATAATTATGACATTTTAAATTGTACTACGCTTTCCTAATGTCCATGTTTGTTGAGTCAATGATGCATTCAATCGTCATGTCATTTCCTTCGTGTGAATTGAAATCCTCTCCAGTACCTAATTTATTTTCAATTTAATAACCCCCATTTTAATTATATTTATTTATTTCATCATTGTACATTGTAGTCAACTTTTTAATTTATTTTCCTGTAATTTGTTTTATCATCATAATATTTATCATGGCCATATTTTTTGTTTCACTTTATCATTTATCTTATGATAAGGACGATTACGATTATACATCGTGTAGAAAATTGGAGTTATATATAATAATATGAGGGCGACATTTAATATCATTCTCTCTGTTATTTATCCGCTATTTATACGTGTTTGTAAATTGTTTCCTTCTGTCTGCAGTAAATGGTGTGGGAGAGGAAACCAAGTAGAAAGTGGGAGAAGAAGAACGCATAGGACAAAATTACAAGGAAATAAAAGCATTATTATTTTTATGTGCATTGTATATGTAGCTTCAATGTACAATAGCGTGTTTGCTTGTATGTACTGATAATGTACGGTATATACGATACTTATATCGAATATACATAGGCAGGGAATGAGGCAAATCTGAAATTCATGGCAGGTATTACGTTACAGACTACAGACAGAGAGTGGCTATAAATGATTCTCTAGACACTGTGTGTGTAATGGCGGAAGAATTGGGAGATTTTTATTTGACAGAAAATTGAGACGCCCGACCGACCGTCCACTCTTCAATAATAAAACCACTAGATTTATTTACTCTTTTTCTCTTCCATCCCACCAACTTATTCCCCAAACTTCCTTCCTTTCCTATACACACACTTTCACGAATCATCTCAGTTCTCAACAATCTCTCTTCAGATTCTTCTCGTTTCCCATACGTTCCCATAAAGGAATTGTGGATGCCCGTTGGAATTGGGAATTGGAATTACTACTGCCAATTGTAGATTGTAGTATGAAAATATATACGTAGACAGAGCGACTATTTGCAACAATTGATTCGGACAAAATACTCAAAAAGTATTTATTTGATTATTCTCGCTTCAAATAGAAAGAATATGGGATAAAAGTCAGTTTATTTTGACAAATCACAAATCATTCATGTACCATCGTTGTTCATGGTCGTAAATACAAGGGTACGCGTATTACATTCTCATTCGAGGGTTGAATGTGGATTCGGAGAGAGAGAGAGAGATTCGAATGATATGAGAACAACAGATCACGTTCTCGCTCCATCCATTCATGTATATTCGTATAGGTATATGTGTGTGAGCTACTTACTTGGCTCGATTCCCTTTATCATATACTTAGAGAGAGAGAGTTCCATATATAATTTCTTATTATAGTCCTCTATGGATTATGTAATTGAGGAAAATCTCTAAAAGTATTGGTCAATGGCTGCCTGCCTGCACTCAAATTATCCTTTTACATCTGTTATACTGTTCTGACTCTCGTTCTCTCTCTCTCTCGGCCAATATCCAGTGTGTGTAATCAACTCTCGCTCCTCTGTAATCGTTTCAAAGTCTTTAGAAACAGACACAAGCACAGATCTATATGATCAAAACTTAATCCTCAAAAGAAAATTTCCGTCGGCCTTTTCCCTTTTTGTCCATATACATACCAAAAAATGACACATTTATTTCATTTTATTCTTATTGTATAAGATTAAAACTATATGTATAAAAAAACGTGGACGTTCTCGACGAACAACCGGAACTGATGGGCTGTAACCTTTTACATCAAATTATGACCGTACAAAAAAAAGGCTCACTACAGGTTTTCAATTGTATGAAATATGTAATTGTAAACGTTGTCACTCTGTAGCCTGTAGGCATTTGGAATTTACTGTGATTCCTCCTTGACTTTCCGATGAAAGATCATCATCATTATTATAATTATTATTATTAATGGGCCGGACAAAAAAAAAGTCACAAAAACGTATTGAACGTATTGATATATAATGGGAAAATGACCCAGATGATTTCGATTAGGCCTCAGATTTTTTAAAGATGAATGTGATTATCATTTGACAAAATGAACATATAAATAGTAATTCAGAATTCAAAATGCAAGGGAATTGAAATGAAGACACGATTTTATGTGTCAAAATCAAAATGGAGCTGCAGAGGAAGAAGAGGAAAAAATATAAATCTGATACACGCGTTTGAATTGGATTCATTGAAAATTGAAATTTGGGCTGAGAGGAGAGTTTTAAAGGATTTGAAATGAGTAGTGAGATGGAAATACAGATAATAATTCCGTTGGTCCGACCAAGAAAAGGAGCAATAAAGGTGAATTTGGTTGTTTTCATTGTTATGTGGCGGACGTCCATTGGCATTGGCAAATCCTATAATGACTCCCAATTGGAAACAAAGAAAAACAATGAAAACATAAAGCCGAGTGAGTTTGCCTTTATAGTCTGTATAATATAAAAAAACATATGAGCAGTGTGGAACTAAAACAACTTTCAGACTATACAAGAAATGAAAATGAAATGAAGAGCTGAGGATAAAGCAAGTAGCTGCTTTTTTGTAGCGTATACCCATCATATGATATGATACGAGTACGAACTATGTACAAAGATGAAACTATGTACATACTTACATGCTGGAGGCAAAGTCGGGGAGTTTTTTCCTCTTCTGCTGTTTGGGTTGAGGGTTGGCCTGGTAGAATCTGGAAATTTCCGGTAGCCATTTCGACTTTTGGAAACGCTTCGATAAATCCGTAATTTAGCATCCAATCCTTCAGCACTCTCGTTTCACTCCCCGACTCTCTCTCTCTCTCTGGCTTGTGTTTACACTCGCCCATGCCAATCTCTTAACCGAAAATAATTTCAGCCCATTTCTGATTTCATCTCACAAACACACACACGTACACACACTCTTTTTCTTGATAAAGTCATCTGCAACATATAGAAAATCTGTATTTTTCCTCCCATATTGTGTAAACTCTCTAATAGATTTGTCTAAATAAAACATCACGTTTAAAAATGAACCAATTTTTTTTTTGATACATCAGCACACATATCTTAGGATTTGTGTACGTACGCCCTGAGATAAAGTATACCTATAAAGTTCAAGAAAACTTTTCCTGGGGAAAGAGAAAATCTCGAGAGCACAGAGGAAATAAAATGTTTTTTTGTGATAAAAGGAGCCATCGTTGTATTTTGTATTTATCTCTAGTTAACTGAGAACATGGCAGCGCTTGTTCAATGTTTACTGAATTAATTGGTAAGGAGTAAGGAAGAAGGATATGTATACGATATTATATTGGATATGGGGACGGGAATGGTGCATTGTCCGGATGGTGATGGTTGATGGTGGTGGAGTCGTCGTGGAAGCATAATATACAAACGATAAATGATGCAAGCGCCAGAGTCTTTAGTGTAATAATATAATGGCCATAGTCTGGTTTGGTGCTCTCAAGTGGGAATGTACCTATTTCGCGATTCACGTAATTGGCAATATACTGGTTAATCATGTGAACGGAGAGTTTGCAGTCCGCAGTCCTAATTTGCCGACTAGTGAGTTGAGTTGAAGTTTCCCTCCCATATAGTCACTTCTATTGAAACTCTACACATTCCTTTATATTTTATATACCTATGTATATATACCTATGCAGACTCTGTACACACAGACGGAGGAGATTTGCGGCAGAGACGATGGAGAGAGAGAGAGAGAGAGAGAGAGAGAGAGAGAGAGAGAGAGAGAGAGAGAGAGAGAGAGAGAGAGAGAGAATGGTCTGTCTGTAATATATACGCGATTTAAACGTTACAGACTAAAAGCAAATGCTCACCAATAAATTTCCCCGTGGTTTATTGTAATAAATGGCAAAGCTATTCCTTTTTATATATACGTACCTGTGGTTCCTCTCTGTCTGCTGTCTGTCTCTCCATTTCTCTCTCTCTCTCTCTCTATACAAATTGTAACCGATATGTCTTTTGTACTTTACACACACATTGGGAGCTGTTGGTCAGTCTATTTTTTCATTGCTACAGAACAGACACACACACATTCCGATACGATTCCAAGTGTGTGTGGGGCAGCATTAAAGTTTAATTGAACAATTCGCACTGCCAACATATTTGTCTATAGAGAACATGTGTTTAATTATTCCCCATTTCATTAATCTACATCCTCCATATTTATCTTTATCTGTAGCCTACTTTCCCCAAATCGTGTTGCACACAAAATCGTTTTACTCATTTCTGACAACTTTCCTTGCGGAGTATAATCAACAACAACAACAATTAAAATAAAATGCTCGTTCAAGTTAAAGATAATTTTTTATAGTTTTGATATTTAAAAATGTATATAGCTAAATGTTGAGTTTGATTAAGGAAATTGCAGTAAAATGTAAAATGCTTATTTGATTTGATGAACTAGATTTTCATGAAAAATTTTGATTTGGAAAACAAAAGCCTGTTGGCAATATTTTAAATCACCTTCGTGCTCCAATGCACGACTCACTCACGACGATAGTTGTTTCAAGTCTCATCAAAATGATATACTCGACTCGATAAACAACAAAAAATGTTCAGAAGTTGGATCCTCTGAAAACATTCGTTTGTTGTCAATTTCGTAATGAAGAATGTTGGAACGAATGTAATGTTTGAGGCCACATTAAAATCATTAGAGAGATTGAAAAATACGATTGAAGATCATAAAAAATAATCATGTACAATGTACAACTAATTGAAGCATTATATATTTGTGTGTATGGAGTTTGGATTATTACAAAAGAGATTGACGATCCAACAAACATCAAAAAATAATGATTCATCCTGTACATCGTTTGTAGAGTTTGAACGTGGAAGTATATGTACTTATGTAAGAGCTCCTGTGAATATGACAAATTCGAATTTAAATATATGTAACTGCTGGCAACTGGCAACTGGCAATTGTAATTCCAATCCAGAAAAAAAGTCAATAGTCATTTCCATCCATCTGTGATCACAACGATAAAGGAGAGAAGACAAAAGAAGAAAAAAAAGAAGCAAAAAATAAAATAAAATCAAGGTGATTCCATCAGTTCCATCCATTTTGCTTCACTTCATTCCCCTCAAGTAAAATGAACATGTTTAATGGTTTTGTGGTTTCCTCTCACAATTCACGTGTCTTTCTCTTGACTTGAATCCAAAATGTAATGTATATAGAATGTAGATTTTACTGAATCAATTCAAATGGAACATTAATGATGGATAATATACGCATCCACATCCATTTCTACACACACAAAAATAATATACAAACGGAAAACGATCAACCAACTACACAAAAGACACAAAACAAAAACTACTTCAGGTCAGATTCAATCAAAAGTAAATACTTTTTCTAGTTAACTTAGGTATCTTACATGTACCAACAAACATTAAAATTTATCCAGATTCTCCACCGTTTTTACACACCTCATACCATACAATACCGATATACAAACATTTGGAATTGAATGCTCTTTTTCTGACAAAGGTATCGTATAGACACAAACATTCCCTATTTTTCACACAACTTCCAAGAGCAAAACTCTCTCTTGCCAAATGGAAATATGTACGTAGTATAGTAAAGACTTTTAATTCTTACGAATTTCCCAAGAATTTCTATTATTCTAATCTAGAATAGAAAACTGGAGTGGATTTGTGAGAAAAAAGTGAAAATTGGTATAAAAAGTGAGACTGCGGAATGATGTATATAAATTGCACGGGGAAATGGGGATAAGGTAAAAGAACTGTGCGGGTCCGAGATTAAAGATGAGATTGCCTGTCGGCATTTGTATTCCCAACATTTACCCAGTCTACTACGAGATATTGAGATTGTTTTTTTGTTTTGTTGCTGCTTTTTCCTCTTCTGTTTATATATATCTATGTGGAGGATTTGAGAGAGAGAGAGAGAGAAAGAGATGAAAAGGCGGTAGCAGTTGGCTGGTGTGAGAGTTGGGACGCTCATTGGAGCTGGGAAGGGTATAGAGGCGGACCAAGCACTCTGGACTAATCGCTGGCTCTTCATATCAAAGTTGTTGGTGCTGGTGCTAGTTTCTGGTCGTGTGGCACTCACTTGAAAATCGTTCAGGGTAGACAATTCATACGCACTTTCCATTCTCATTCTCTATAATATATAGATATGTGAGTCCTTTTTCCTTTTTCCCAATCATATACACCTATACATATTTCCATCCATCTCTATTTACTCTCTGCTGTGCTTCCACCACAGACCCACTTCACACTTTGACTTTGTCCAGCCATCTCCACACGTCACAAGTTCCTCATATTCATATTTCACTTCAGTGTCCGCATTCATTACACCACACAATTGTGATTATTGTGAGGAATTGGAAGAATTCCATGTGAATAATTGAGACACGACGCATCCAGTGACTACTAAAAAAAATGATTGCAAGCAAAATATTAACAGTTGAATTTAATTGGATTTCTCATCCTGATTGTGACTTATTGTGAGGAGTGGGAAATTGATAATTGATAATGGATAATTGTGTCCTGTGAATTGTGAATATTGATTGACGTTTGGAGGATTTCTGGAATATTTATAGAGATCGAATCGTTAATTTGATCGATTGAATTGTGTGGACGGAATTCCCTGGCTAAATGTGTGGAATGAGTGAGGAGACAGTAATCTCTTCGGAAATGGAGACAGCCGAAGTGGTCCGGGAAAAGACATCACCGGTGATGAGTTCTGGTCAAAATTCACCCTCGTTAAACTTTTCCATTTCCCGTCTCCTTGGAGCTCAAAACAATAACAATAATAGTAGTAGTAAAAACAATAGTGCAAATGTGACTCATAATCATAGCAATAATAATAATAATAATAATAATAACAATCATCGGGATCGACATAATAATTACCGAAATAGTAATAATAATAATCATCATCATCACTCACGTGGTCACTCCACAGAGGATCATGAAGCTCAATTGACGAATTACCATGAGAGAGACCGGGATCGTGATCGAGACAGGGAAAGGGACAGGGACAGGGACACTGACCCAGAAAATGATAATTACAAAGACAAAAGTCACACATCCGACTCGGATGTTCGGAATTCCGACTCGGAGATGGAGGATCGAAGTAGTCGAACTGGGAGTAAAATGGATGAGCGGGAATTGGAGTTAGAGAGAGATCGAGATTGTGGGATTGTAGCAAATCATCATCATCCATCGGATAATGGAATGAATCCTTTCCCTGTCTTTGGCTACACGTCCATTTTCCTACCAAATTTCCCGTGTCCTCTCACATCACCCCCAAATCATGTCATCCGTGTCCCAGCTCATCGCCCCATGTCCAATTTCCAAATATTTGGTCAGTCCAATCTACCGCATCACAATCCACTCGACTTGAATGCTTCACCCCTCTTTAGCAATTTCGATCCAAGAAGTTCCCTTCTACTCAAAGACAGACTTAATGGTACATTTATACATTATTTACATAATCAATTATTCTCTCCTTTTATTTTGGCGTAATTTTATGTAGGAAATTTTGTAGAAATTCATAAGCATTTAATGAGTTGGGCTTTTTGGTTGGAGTGCATAATGGATGAGTTCTCATAATTATGCACAAAGAAAAGGAGTCTGATTATCATTCCCCATTTCCCTGTGTGTATGTGTATAGAACGAGTCAAATTTACTCACTGAAATAATACTTATGCCGTTTATCTGTATATGTGGAAAGTGAGTAATTATTTACATTAATTTTTTTTGCCGCAATAAAAATTGTTTAAATAAGATGAAGACTCGTTAGTTTTCCTTATTTGTCGGGACGGGTCATATCGTCACTTTGTCATTTAAATGCTAATCATAAATTAGTGAGTGCCTTCTCCATTCAGGACACATTTACTCGTTGAAGACATAGTCAAAGACTAAAAAAAAACTCTTAAGAGTTTTAAAGCAGTCTGGTGTTAATGACGAGAAATTTGAACATCAAAAAGTAAATGAGAGAGAGGGAGATGGGGAAATATATATAATTTCCGTGGCCAACCAGTTTGCAGTTCAGACCAGACCAAGTGTCAATATTCGACATCATGGCTTGACATATAAGGACACTATACATAAAATCCCACGGTATATACATTAAACCTACGTACGATGGAAATGAAGATGGAATAGCCAGTTGACATTGAGACTGTTCATTTAGCCCAACAAGACGATATTTAAAATTGAAATCCATTTGTAAATTTAATATTTCTCTGATCCTTAAAATGTCGAATTCAAATTCATATTCTTTTGGGAGTGAACACAAAACTATTTTTATTTAGTAAATTTGTATCTGTATAATAATATATATTTGATGCGTCAAGACTCTTTAGGTAGTTTAGGGAAATTCCCTTGAATTTATTTCAATAATAATTTTCATATACCTATGTAAAAATGTTAATGGAAGGAAGTCCAAATGGTCTATAGATATAGTCGAGCTAGAAATGGCAAAGTCATGAAATTCATGAAAAAAGGGTGGAAGTTTAGTTTTGCTCAATAAGAAAGTTTGTTAAGAGTATGGACAAAAAAATAATAAAATGAGATGAATACAGAACAGAGGGAAATGTCACATGGTGTATAGTTTTTATTTAGAGGGAGAGTGCTCGAGTTTTTTATTTGGTAGATATATAGTTTATAAATCCAATCCAAATGATTCACGAGGTACTGATGTCATAAAAAAAAAAGTTTGGGGTTGAGAAAAGAGTTCACCCGGGTATTTTGATCAAACGGGTATAACTCACTCACGTCCATCGTACACACAACCGCACACACAAGAGAATGAGTTGACTTTTTTTTTTGACATGTCCTTAATAAAATATCAATAGAAAAGATCCAGTCCCATCATACTAATAAAATAATAATGATGTTTCGAGTCAAGTGAGAGAGAGAGAGTGAGAGAGAGAGAGTGCGAGCAATTCAAAGGGCTTCCACTTGACTTTTCAACTTTTTCGCTTGGTTTTTTGGTCTTTGCCTGGTTTGCTTTTGGATAATTGGGACAGGCAGGTCCTGGAGCTGGAACTGGAAAGTGAAATTTCTTACGTACGCGGGAGGAAACTATAAAAACCATAACAAAAACTACACGTTTTGAGAACTTTTAACTTTCTATACATATACAGGGATGTAGAAATATGGGTAGACGGCATAAATATTGTGATCTAAAGTATTATTTATTATATGGGTATCAAAGTAAAGGAGGAAATTTTGTGTATTGCAATAGAAAAGGAATTTTGAAAGTCCCATGTGGATTTTGTCATACGAACAGAAACAGAAAGAGAAACAGAGGAGGAGGAGAATAGTTGAAACAGTTGAGTACGGGACAACTAAATAATTCATCTTCCCCAGAGCTTTCAATGATTCTTAAATGGAAATCAATCGTTGGAAAAAACCTTGTGGGAGTTGAGAAACTTGTGCAGTACATTTTATATAAGTATTTGTGTGTGTGTGTGCAATTCTTTTTGTACCATATTTTGTGCGAGGATGCTTCTGTAGATATATAGAGTACTTATAGAGAACAAGAGTCGAGAGCGACGGGTAATTTGTGTTTGGGCGAGTATGTATCTGTATATGTCGTGTATGGTGGTCATATGTCGTCGTGGGTCGGACAGGAGTTAGTGAGTTGACATATGTACCGTCTGACATGGGGAACAAGGGCGAGAAGATATGTGAGAGCTTGTAAAAAGGATTTCATGAGAGAGAGAGAGAGAGAACGTGCATGCATGCATATGTAATTCCTAATGGGGATCCATCTCAATTCTCCATTTACCCTGACTAAACATAAATAAAATACCTATCGTACATGTGTATTGTGTACCTGGGCAAGATAAATTGATAAATAGATGCTACATGTCATATTTTTTTTTCTTCTGTTGTTATTGTTTGTCGGTGGCGGTGGCAGCATCTTTGGCCCTATCACGAAGAATCGGACATCCTTATCAAAATCGGACACCGCCCAAGAGGAAAAAACCGCGGACTTCCTTCACTCGACTTCAGATTGCAGAGCTCGAGAAAAGATTCCATAAACAAAAATATCTGGCCTCGGCAGAGAGAGCTTCGCTCGCTAAAGCGCTCAAAATGACTGATGCCCAAGTGAAAACCTGGTTTCAAGTACGCACAGTTATAAATCAAAATCAAAATCTCTTTCCTCTTTAACGAATTTCAATCATTTCGAAACTATAAAATAATGCAATCTTACTTAGTTTTTTTTTTTTTTTGCAGAATCGGAGGACAAAATGGAGGTACGTAATTTTCCTCACCTTTTCAGTACTAGATTAGTTTGTCTCTTATAAGGTGATTAGAATTTATAATATTTTATAATAATAAGCAAAAGCGTTAGAAGGAGAATCGAATCAAATCGGAAAGAAATAAGGAAAAATATTGGATTGGGTTGAGGTGGAAAGAGGAAAGAGGAAAGAGAGTTGTTGTTGGGGTGGGTATTAAAAGGATGGAGAGTCTCATCTCAAGTGAGGTGAGGTGACTCATTTACTGATTGTCTGATGGTCAGCATGAGCGAGACGACGTCGTCGTGGAGGACCAAAGGTAAGAAGACGAGGAGATAACATTCACATCTAATGGTCCTTCCTACCTGATCTTCAATGGCTTTTCCAAACCACGCAGAAGACGAAGAAGAAGACACGACCGATGACGACGGAGAAGAGCAAGTGGGGGCTGCTATAAGGCATAAGACAAAAGACTTTTGATGTATTTCAATAAGCGAAAGAAATTTTAAACTGTAAATAGTTCATGTTCAAACTATCTGTTTAACGTTAAATGGTTTGAGTCCCCCAGATACATTACACGACTACTCAACACAGCTTAAACTGTACAAATAATATAATAATGGAAATAATACACTCTTCTCTCTCTCCCTCGCTATGTCCACAATCGACAATGGTAATGCTATAGGAACGGCATATAAGTACATAGACTTTTGCCTTAGATGAGGAGAGTAGACACAAAAAAAACTCCTGGAGAAAAAAAAATGTGCTTTTTGTTTCGTCTGCACAGTCTTTTGGAGTCTAATAGAAAGTCGTGATAAGGCGCAGATATTGAGCTCAAAGTTTAAGTTGACTTAATCGTGAAGAGGAGAAGAAAGAAAGAGAGAGAGAGAGAGGGGAAATAAGTGAGGAATTTCTGTAGTTCTTTAAAAGAGCAGATACAGATACGAAGAGAGAGAGAGAGAGAGGAGAGAAAAAACAATTATGCGAGCCGAGAGTCTGTCGACAGTCGTCCAAAGTTAAAGTTAAAGTCGTTGCCATTGCATTGCAATTGTTGGGATGGGAGTAAAGACTGTGAAGAGTGAGTGAGTGAGTGAGTGATAGGTTAGGAGTGAGGAGAGCTGCAAGTAAAGAATAAATAACCACCAACTCACTTAGCATTTCCCAGTCATAATGGACACGTAAGTATGATGAGTTGTTAAATGAGTTCCCTCCACAATCACATTCCCATTATGACACGACGCAACGCAACGTCTCAACAATGATCTCAACTTATTCACTATTTTGTCCTATCTCTTCTTCTTGTTTTTTTTCATTCTAATACAGACTATTTATCTATGTATATTTTTATTTATTCTTCACTACATGCAGTTTCATTATTTTTCATCCATCACAGATTTTCAGTTTTTATTTCATTCGACCAAAAATATCTGTACATGCTAACGGGCTTATTTGTGTCAAGTTTTCCCATTTCTTCCCCTTCTCCGAATTAGATTTCGATTTTATGAGAATGAGAATGTTGTAAAGTTGGGAATTGACAGATAAATGATGATTATTATTATGATGGGGGATACTGAGTGAGATTCGTCAAAATGGGATCTAGTGGCTATTTCTACAGTATTTCTATTTCAAGTTCAAATGATTTGAGAAAGGTCATAAGATGAAAATGAAAATGGGTTTGTGAGTGAAGAGAGAAGGAGAGAGAGAGAGAGAAAGAGAGTAAGAGTAAAAAGCTTGGCGACAAGATGATATAGCCAGCATTTGAATGACACGAAAAGGCCATTAGCGAGCAACTAATTACGGCGTCTTCCATCCTTACTTACGGCAATTCACTTCCAGTACAATACGATACAAGTCGCACAATTCCTTCTCATTTTTTTTACCTTTTCCTCCTCCGACCCTTTTCTTCTCTATTCCTCATTTCTCATCTGCTCCTTTGGAAATCCTCCACTTGTGCTCCTATTTGTCGTTCCTTGTCCTATTTGTTTGTATACACTCTTCCTCTCTCTTTATCTCCCTCTCTCTCTCTCACTGTGCCGTATTAAATTGCATATCCGAATCACAACTCGATCCATCATAAATACACAGACGTCTGCTCAAATGTAAAACTAATAATCAAAAGTCGTCAGATGCGTTGTCACTATTTTTTACTTGGCTTTTCCCTTCTGTATATTGTATATGTACGTATATTCACTCCAAACGATTGACATTTAGACTGTTAAGGCATATCAATGACAAGAGGACTTATTATTATTATTTCCCAGTTTACACCCTCTCATCATCCGAATCATGCCCTCACTTTTCACTTTTCAAATTTCCATCTCCAACACACGATCAGACAAACAAAGGTTTTTGTGTGTGTGTGTGTGGATTTCGGTAATTGGGAGTACTCACAATTCTCTATTCTCTATTCTCAATTCCCTGCACTATCAACAACAATTTACAATTTCCCTCTGGACCTCCCCGATTTCTATATTTGTTGTTGTGTTTCCCACACGGAAACCCGGGTCGAGAGAAGCATTTCCATCCCATGCAGATTCATCATCGAAACTCTCTGCATATGTTTTACTTTGAGTTTCATTGAAAGTGGAAGTGGTTCGAGTTTGAGACTGCCTATACAGTCTTCATAGAAAAGGCGTAGTAAAGATAAAGGAAATATCTGTGCAGATACAGCAGAGAGAGAGAGACAGAGAGAGAGAGAGAGAGGAGGGAGAGAGGCCACCATATAAAAGTGGGGGAATATCTGTATGCATCCGACATCTCCATCGGGTTGTGTCTGTTCAGTTGTTATTCCGTGTGTTTCTCTGTTGCCAGTCTATTTGGCACTACATAATTAATCCCCACTGGTTTTAATCATTAATGCGTTCTCGAGAAGTCAAATCAACATAATCTCCATGTAGAAAGAGAGAAAGAGAGAGAAAGGGAGAGAGAGAGAAGAGCACAAGTGAAACAGTTTAGAGCGTAGCCGAGCTAAGACTCGTCTCGTCTTAGACGACGGATGATCAATGGGAGGCAGAGGCAAGTGAATTAAAAGTAAAAGCTATCATTCAATCCAGTGTCTGTGTAAGTAAAAGAACACGGGGGAATCAATGTCTAACTACTTTACATCCATCTTCCTCCTCTTCTTCTTCATCTTCTTCTTATTCTTCTTTATCCTCCTCTTCATTCTCTATACAAAATGTCTACAATATTATTAACTATAAGCTTTTAAGCTTTTTCCCTCTCCCGATAACTCTTTCACTTTATACTTGGTCTGGACCATTTAGCATTTAGCAATATCGGAATCGTCTACTCAAGTCATTGTAACTTTACACTTACGTATATAAAGTATTTGTCGCCGTCCTTTCTCGCTTGACTAACTCGTAAAATCTCTGTTTTTTTCCATCCCCATAAAAAAAACTAAACATGCACATAAGTATGTGTGTGAATTTATTTATTGGGATTGGGTTTTCTGTTCTTGCCAAAAGAAAACAGTTGAGACACCTGGAATTGAATATTCTTTCATCTTGGCTTCTTGGCTCAATCGTCGACGACGATATACGATATATAAGAAAATAATAGAGTTGCCGTCACTTATCGCCCATTTTGACTCAACTTTTTATTTAAATTGTACATTTGAAATTGATTCTTCCTCTGACGTAAATACCTAGTGGAAATATGAGGTAGATCTTTATTGTCCCTGCTCATTTTTATAGGGGAGACGATTACAGGTTGATTCATCTGCATGAACATTGGGAATTCCACATTACTCAGTCAAAATCAAATCACATCACATCAAATCAAATGATGGTGATTTGCATAACTGCAGACTGCAGGTACATGATGAGGAATTCCATGGCTAACGAGATAAATGATGAACATGGAGAAGATGGGATAATAATTGTCTGTGTATAGTCAAGTCACCACACAAAGACACAAAGACGACACAGATGCACTTCATTTGAAATGAAAGTCGAGTGTGAATAATTTAATGCAGAGTGTATCTGTGTTCGTACGAACTGTATAAGATAAGGGAGCTGCGAGTGCCAATCTTTTTGAGGACTCTAATCAATAAGATTAAAAACCTGCTCGCTCAAAGACTCTCAACTCATGAATCATCCTTTAAAATTCCCCATTACAACACAACACAGCCAATGTACATAATAAATATGTACTCATATATTCAGACCAGACAGGAGAAGGATGGACGGACGGACTCATTGACCACGAAAATATTTCCCTAGTTATTAGGAGAGTGCGGTGTCTTTAAAATTCCAAACCTTGACTGTATTTAAAATACAGATATTCACGGTACTTGACGCATTATTTAATCTTTCCTCTACTCTCGGATGATTAGTTTTGTTTTTGTATAGAGAGACAGAAGAATTCTCTTGGAAATTCACAATCTTTGTTTTCCAGTGAAGTGTGTGTGTGTGTGTTTTGATATCAGTTTGGATTGTGCATGCTCGCTTGGATTTTCTTGTTGGTTTTTTATTATGTGTGAAGTAAGAGAGAGAGAGAGAGAGAGAGAGAGAGAGGGAGAGAGAGAGAGAGAGAGAGAGA
>JAIUND010001816.1:0-29901 GCA_034699125.1 Gisinianus flammeolus | reverse complement strand
GGTTATAGTTAAAGATATTAGGTTAGGATGACAGTTTACGGTATTAGGTTAAGATTATAGTTTAAGGTATTAGGTTATGATTATAGTTTAAGGTATTAGGTTATGATTATTGTTTAAGGTATTAGGTTAAGATTATATTTTAAGGTAAATACGAGCACTCTGGGGTCAAAAAGTCAACGATGTCAAGTCCCTTCGGTAACTATTGTTCGGCTCATGATTCCGCGTTGAATAAGCCTAATATTGATGAAATCGGTCAAACTTTAATTTTTGACCTTTAATTTCGGTTTTTCGGGTATAAGAGGTCAAGCGGTTAAAGATGCAATGTTGGTCCTTTTATGAAAAATGATCAACATAAAATTCCTGAAATGTTGGTAGGTCACACAATGCTGTAGGACCAACTTGATTTTGTGACCTTTCGTGACCTGTAGAGGTCACCAGGAGCAATCCCCAGAAAAGTGGTAATAGAAATGTTGTTCCCCTACCTCTAGACTATGTCCCTACCAATTTTGAGCCAAATCCCATAGAAAGCCAATTTCCCATAGAAAGCCAATTTCCCATATAAAGCGTGCGATGTCCTTTCAAAAAAAAACAAAATGGCGGCCAAAATTTTGAAAACAATTCCAAAATTTCCGAATTACCAAAACGCTTGTACACATAAAGGAGTTGAAGAAAATGCATTTTTGCATTTTCAACTGCAATTTTGACTGACACTAAATTTTGACCCATAACACATACACAAACATGCTTATACACATCTGTATATGGCAGCACTTGTGCATGGTCAAAATAAAAAAAAACAGCAATTCTGCGACAAAGTAACCACCTGTATATGCATTTTTGTCTGGTTTTTCCCCCAGTGTGGCAATTTACCCCCCCCCCCCAAAAAAAAATCCCACTGTGGCAAGTGGGAATGGCAGCTATGGGCAGCAATTGTCTAGCCAATTTGAATTTTGAATTTGTCTCTAGTACATTTGAATGCTATTCCCGGTCTTTGAATAAGTGTTAATACAAAATTATATTAATTATATTCATGAAGCTAGTTAAAATACATATGCCATTGATATGAACTTGAAATGCCTTTAACAAGTATGTACAAAAAAATATCTAGTTTAATATTTGTGTTTATTTTTCTATTCTTCATATATAGGTTAAAATATGGTTTCAAGTAAGTGCAATGCAATTTTAACTATTTCGCATAAAATGTACCAGTGAAAGCAAGTAAAAAAAACACTCATTTTGTTATATATTGGGCTGAACAGAATAGACGATACAAAACCAAGAGGAAATTACAGCAAGATCTCACTTCACCCTGTCAAATCCCTCAAGCCCGAAAGGCTCCCATCAAAATATTAATGCAGGATGACAAAGTAAGATTTCTTTCATTCCATTCAAATGTAACAAAATTCTTGGTCCCTTAGCACGACCAAATTATTCAACAATCTCTTTGATGGTACTCTTCTGTTATTTTGTTGAGTAAAAGAAAAACTCAACCAGGTATTTTTCTGATGAAATTCATTTCTTACAGTCATATAGAAAAGCCATTGTATGGATATTTTTATCTCAAAAAAGCTATAAAAAAAAATGATTGGAAATTCAATGTCAATTTGTTGAAGTTACACAAAGTTCTCCTAAAAAACAGACTATAAATAAGGGGAATGCTAATTAACTGTCTAAATTATTCCTATTGTGAACAGGTTGTGTATAATCGTGATGAAATAAAGCCTTATCTGAGCCCCTCCAATCTTCTATTCAACTCGTTCTACTCGTACTACTGTTGGCCCTTCCACCCGAACAAGCCCTTGATTCCTCCAGTCGTCCAAGAACTTCGGTAAAAATCTATTTACAAAAAAAAAAAAAAATCAAACACCCACAAAACAAAACATGAAAAGATTCCTACCACACGAAATACCTACACAGCACTCAACTATTTTTAGTCAATTAAGTTTTTGTCTTGTCAAGTCATTTCCTGTAGAAGATAATCCACTCAATTTCAATATCATTTCCCTGTGTATTGAAATATTTAACTCGTCTATATCGACAAGACAAAGAAGCGATAAGTCATATAATTATAAATACTATATAGGTATATATAAAATAAAATAATGCGTGTGTAAATTGAATATGTTTTTTAATTGGTACACAGATATTGTACCAAAAAATACAAATACAAATACAAAAAATATGAAAGGAAAGTACATAAAAAAGTGTGTGTGTGTGTGTGTAGCTCTAACGAATGATAAAGATCTGTAATATCACTTTCCTTGTAGAGTGATAGCCCTAATAATAATAATAATAATAATAATAATAATAATAATAATAATAGTAATAATATTTTCAAAAAAAGAAGAAGGAAATGTAAACGTATTAGTCAGTTATACATTGAATTTAGGTTTAGTCTATATGTACAAGTTTGAATGTAAAATAAGGAGAAGAAGAAAAAAAACGACAAATTCCCAATGGAAATGTATACATGGAAAACACAGATATTATGAGCACAAGCATACTTACCGTATATCCGTATATTTATCGTTAGATCTTGTATAATATAAAATCCACACGTAACAGATATATATACCTACAGTCAGTCCCTTCCAGTTCAAAAATAAAAAGTATGGTCAATGTGAACAAATATTTATGTATTGAATCTGTGTCTGTATGTTTGTCATGTAAGTAAAGCTGTTGCATATACAATATATAAATACATAAATACAGGAAAGGTCGAAAGTCAGTTGCTCTTTGTACAAAAACTCTTGTAATAAATCCTCAACTACACGTAGAATGTAGAATTCAACTCCCTCATTTCATTTCATTTCATTTTACTTTACTTTTACTGACTTTTTATAGATAATCCGATTACCAAAAGTGAAAATAATTTAATCTATTCTTTTTACAATAATCTCACCAAATTGTGTGGAGTCATCCTCAGGATTTCATTTTCATTTTCTCACTCTCTTCTTTAAGCTTTTTCCTATTATGTGTATAGCTATTACGCCAAAAACTCATCAGCCTTACTTATTATCATTTTCATTATGCTCGTTTTTCGAGCAGCAACTCAGTACTGATAAAAAAAATTGGGAAATTGGATGTAGGTACAGATAAAAAATCAAGATTTTCTTCTGTGTATGTATTAGAACCACATTTGAAGGAAAAAAAACTCGACTGTCAGCGTCACAAGCTCTTAATACTAAATAAACATTTCTGGTTAGTATCAATTTGAAGTACATTAGCATATATCCAAAGTCTTTTACCTTAAGTGAATTCAAATTCTTGTTTACGCTTTCAATTCTCAACTTCCCTTTGACTCACTTTAAAAGTCTGCTGTTTCCCTCCGCTTCATTTGACTTTTGCATTCAAATTTCTTTAACGGTACTGAATACTGATATCACCTTTTGTTATAAGGTTTCATCCGAGTTTTAATTAACTATACATCGACTTGTGATAAGTAATCTATCTTGTCTGTACTTTATTCACCTCAAAATCGCCCTCATCTCATTTACATTTATGAAAATTAGCATGTAGTATTAAAGTATTATGAATCGATAGGAAAAGATTCTTTTCTTTTCAAAAGAAACGGAGCACAGGATTTTATTTTGCTACGATACATTCGTCAAAATAAGAGTGAGCAGAGCTGGAAAGTATCAAGGCAAGAATGCAAATGGTGTAATAGGTAAATGAAAATGTAATTTTGATGTCATTACCGTTGAGAGATTGAGAGAGTATTTTCACTGTAGAGAACAGTGGCAGTGAGATAGAGGGAGAGAGAGAAAGAGGAGGCTCCACACGAGGCGAAAGTCATTTCATTTTAATTTCAGAGGAGAGAGGAGAGTGCTCTCAGTTACTTTCACTAAAGCAAAGTGCCTTCCCCCCACACACAAACACACACACAAACACACACACACACACCTGGAGCATGAGATATATAGATAGATACCTGAGAATGAGATCCCAACCTGTTTCTACGTGTGTGTTTGTTGTGTACCTGTGTGACACCCCCTCAGACTTGTGCACTCTCAATTCTCATCCACAAATGAATTGATTGAAGCGTCGTCCTCATCACTCGTCGCTCGTGTGTCCCACAGCGTTCAAGTCCTTTCTTCACAAATGAAACTCTACTAGATAAATTGACGAGTACAAAGTTGAGCGTTGGTCGGTCGGTCGGTTGGTCGGTCGGTTTGGAGTTGCTGGTGTGATGTGACTGGAACAGGAACTTGGAAATCTGAAGGGAAGAGAAAGGTGCTTGTGGGTTATTTCATTTTTATTTCCTTGGTGATGGTACGGCCTCGTACTGACTCGACTCTTCATCAGATTCTCACCACAACTTTTCCTCTGAATTTCCAGATAAATCCCAAATATAAAGTCACGCCTGCCTACCATGTACTTATACATATGGATATGAATACAAAATACAAGTGAGGTAACATTGGTTGAGTGAAGGAGTCACGGGAAAAGTAACCTGGTAATTTTCTTAATGCATCAATAACCTAATGCATTCCCACATTTACCACTGATATTATTATTATTATTATTATTAATACCCTGACACGTTATTATTAATGTCATCCCCATCATCATCATGAAATCCGCACAAGCCCAAACTAAAATCGACTCACTCCCATCTTTTTTGCATCATATGTCGTATGTAAATCCATTTAGGTATGTATTTTTTATTTAGGTTTTACTCTCAACAAATTGTTACTTCCCTCACAACATGATATAAAAAAAAACCCCTACACTTTTTCAACTACCGAAAGTTTAGCCCAAAATCCTCAAAATCATCAAAATTGCACATACCAAAAGGAAATCATTTGCTTTTCCTCATCATTTCCTTCCCCGTGTGTAAACTGACGGCAAATGAGCTCAGTATGGTATCAAAAAAATCATCACACTCGATTCCTCAAATATTTCAAATTAATTTATTCACATCATCCAACTCATCCTCTTCACGTTTACAAAGAAGCTGATGACAGGTGACTTCTACTACGTATCTTATATTGATGGGAAATCGGGCACAAGTTGCATGTTCTCTGTTTTTTTATTGCATTGTTTCCAAACGTTGAGATTTCTCTGTGTAAGTCTGAAAAGAATGGTAAACTCTAAGTTGAATAGAAGAAAAGAAAAAAGGGTTGAGATTCGGAGCAGCGAGTGTTGTTGTTAGCCGAGAAGGAAAAAAAGCTGGGTGAAATCCAAACGAGAAAAAAACAGATACCAAATGTACAAATAAAAAAAGTCTGTAAAGGAGACGAGATTCCCTATCCAAAGTTAGTCCTTTCTACGACTACGGCTTTTTTTTTGTATTTGGGGGGAGGGAGAATGGAGAATTCTTTGTAGTTTTTATATTCTCTTTTTCGGAATTTGATGGCTTCAACTTGCTCTTGCTCTCACTCTCAATCTCGCTCTCTTTCTTTCTTGCTACAAATCCACGGCGTAGTTGGAGGTTAAGTAAAGGCTAAAACTTGAAACTATGAAAATAGAAAATACATACAGCCAGCCATGTACTCGATATCCTTGTTCTTTTTTCTCTCTGTTCTTTGTATTGTGATATTGGATTAGATTATTTTATGAACGGACATTTATATGTTTAGTTGGTGGAGAAAGAACAAGAAGAAGAAATTGGACCGCCCGGACTATTTGTAATATTCGACATGTTGAAGACGAAAGAAGACAGAGAGAGAGAGAATGAGAATCCCTTGTTCACACTTTACCCATAAAACATTATTTATAAGTATAAACGTAAGTACATGCTGGGAATTGGGTGTCATAATAAGCCATCGCTATCTTCAATCCTCCGATGAAGCTCTTTTTCGCCTTTTTCTACTTTTCTTCTTTTTCTTCATGCCGAGAAACTCATATCTATCTCAGATAGACTATCTGTATTCTGTATAAAGATCGAAGGATTCAAGACTAATCGTAAGCGTAAGCGTAAGAGTTTTTAGTGCTTTCTGTGTGTGTGTGTAGGAAATTCTAGCCGAATGATGTGGATGTGTAGCGTGAAAGTAGAAACCAAATTTAACTCTCATGTTGAAAAGGATTTTGCTCGTAGTGTAAACATTTTAAGCCCACACACATACCGTTTACCATTTTACCATTTACATGGTAGTTGAGCCCATATGTATAATGAAGAATAAAGAGAGTCAGATCCCATTTCGTTTTCCTTGGTTCCAATACACTCAGAAAATACATTGCCCCGATCTCACTCACTCACTCTCGCTCTCTCTCTCCGTCTACAGATATTGACTATTCACTATTGACTCGATCGATATGGCTGAATGGGAAGGAACTGTGACTGTGTGTAAATCTGTAAATGTAGTAATGTATATATGAGGATGATCTCTGTAGGAACAATACGCAATAGTTAAGGAAAAACACTTGAGCCCCAAAACATTCCCGGAAATCTCTTGTTTCCGTGTCGATAGCTCTATTGCTGGAAGATCAAGATGGAACTAACTATACAAACTACAACAACGGATAGAAATACAATTAAATAATTTAAAGTCTTTTCAAGTTAATACGGATACAGAACAGATAATACTATGTAGAAAGAAGGAAAAACATTGGGTTTTCCAGTATTCCTTACAGTACAGTCTTGAACACAACAAATATTTCAACTAGTGTTTTTTATTGAGGGTGATTTGAGATGGTAAAGTTGGAAATTGGAGTTGGAGTTGGAGATTGAAGTTGGGAAATGATTGTGAATTATGTATTTGTATTGCTATTGGAGGTACTTTGAATTGAAAAGTTGAAATGGAAAAGAGAGATGTAGACTCCGAATTGAATAATAAATACTGTACATAAATATACAGAGTAGACTGATTCAACTTGATGGTGAGGACGAGGAGGTTTCTTTATTTCGCAGTGAACGAGAGAGAGAGAGAGAGTCGGCTCTAGGCGGTTGGAACAACTTTGACGTACAGATTAGCATGTGGGATGGTTAAATGGGTCGTAAGGATATAATTAGGCAAGTGTGGTACTATTTGATGAGGGATAAATGGATATGGGGAACGAACGAGAAGAGTCAACTGCTCTCCCTCTCTCTCTCTCTCTCTCTCTCTCTCTCTCTCTCTCTCTTCTCTCTCTCTCTCTCAGACTATAACACACAAAAACTCTCTGAAACTGTCTCTCCAGTTTCCGATGAAATCCGATGTCACACACGCTCTCCCGTTTTTCACAGTTCCCTTTTACATAATATTAAAAAATTGCTCTTGCATTTTTTTTCACCATTTACATTCTAAATGGTGAATACGTCGTTTGTATAATTCAAAAGTGTATGACGAATACTAATTTTGTTATAGTGAATTCCATTCCATTCCTCCAAGAAATGAGGAAATTAAATGAAAGCTCAAGCTCAAATCTCATTTTCAAATTTTGATAGTACATACGTGTACAGATAGCATACAGCCAGTAGGATTTTATAGTGAATCCCCATGACTTTTTGGAGGAGTTTGAGCAAGTGGATTGGAGGACGAAACTCAGCAGCACAGGAATATCAGAAATGAAAAGAAGAAAAAAATTGAATTCTTTTACAGAGTTTTCGCATGTGCTTTAGCTGGAATGGAGGACGAGGAAGAAGAAGAAGAAGAAAAAGTAGGGAAAGTGCGTGGTTGTAACCAAAATCAATAGATTCTGGGCAATCAGTTATTCTACTCTCGAAAACAGTTTTCAGCTCAATTTGATCTACACAATATCAGTTTGATTAGGAGGGGATGGCCTCTGCTCTCTGCTCTGCTTCCCTGCCTTTTCCTTCTTTTTCTGTACTCAACGCTAATCGGGTATCTCCTATTAACAGCCAAATAATGACAGTCGAGCTGTTGGGACCCGAACTATACATATAATAACATATATACTGGAGAATGAGACGACACGAGTCGGCCACTTTCTCATTGTAATCCATATGTACACACACAGACACAGACAGACAGACAGACACACATTAGTCATCCGTCTCAGACTCACTCACTCCACACAACTTTTCACTTGAAAACTTCCATGAGGAAACTCAAAACTATACGGACGGAATTCACAAATACAGATACAGATACACAGATATTCCATATTCTATCTTTCATATGTACAAACACAGATTCATATGGGAATTTCCCCCGTATGGACTTGGAGCTATCATTATCATCCTCTCGATTATGTTTCATGAGCAACTCCATGATATTTGGTCGTATCTCTTCTTCATTTCCAGTAATAGTACAGTAAAGTGTACAAGTTCGATATGGTATGTACATGAACGCGTGTGCATGCGCCTCTACGATTTTAGTCGAGTACTTCTTCAGAGTACAAAGTATAGCTCTTTTTATTATTATTATTCTATGGACAATCGACACATATACCTTAGAAAGAAACCAAATTTAGGGCCTCATGAATAAGGAAATTCCAGTTTAAAATTTGAATTAACAATGAGTAAAATATTCAATATCCTTTCAGTCTGACGACAAAGGAAAAATAATTCAGTGTGTCTTCCTTTGCTTTTGTTTACAAAGGGAAAATGACTAAAATGACTTGTTGTCACTCATCGGTAGTCACCTGCTTGTCTTTTCTAATTGTCACTGAAATACAAAGTTCGTAGCTAAATATTAAAAATGTAAAGTCCTTCTAGTTTTCCATGTAAAAAAAACCCCTCGAGACGATTTTGTTTTAGTCATATACATAAGGATTTTAACTTTGTTTATTTTTTTGCTACTTCCTTGTCTGAGATTAACATGTTAGTTATAGCTTACGATTAGTATAATTAACTTTTACTTAACAAACTAGGTACTAGCAGACCTACTTTTAATGGTGAATATCAGTTAAAAATTTAACATAGTTTGAGTTGTCAACTAGTTGACTGTGTTCAGTTTGTAGGCACATTCAGAATTCCTTCACACACTCGACAGTGACGGTTGAACAGTCAACATTCGAGCACAAGAAAGAAGATTCATTAAGTGTATAGGCGTTTTTTACATTGTGACATTAATTATTATTTTGTTTACAGAATTTGGGATTTGTAAAGTCAGAAGTTGCTTCTGTTACTTTCTCAATTAAAAAAAATAAAAGCATTCTACTTAAATTACAATTTAAGCGCGAGAACAATTCAGGATGCGGCCTTTAAAAGTTAATGGTGACAAAATATCTCGTCGTGGACGGAATGTTAAGACTGTAAATGTACGTGCGACCAGTTCAAGTGATACGAGCAGTACCGATGGTAGTGACCGGGAAGCAGACTCACCGTTTAGAAGACGAAAATTGGGTGAAAATTGGGACAGGCGGTGGAAAAAATCTAAGGAAATAATGAAGAATTACATCCAACAACAACGCACAAAGAAGCATCAGGATGCCATTAAGTACTGTCGGATTAAAAATAATTGAGCCTTTCTCTCTCCTTCGTAGCTCCTCCCACTCAATGTATTTGAAATGGGCAAGGATTCCTAAATCTGTCCTTGGGAGGCTCAATTATTAAAAATCCGACAGTAAGTACGCAGTTTATTGTCATTTTAATAAATTAGAAATCCTTTCGCTCATTTACAATACATCAGCTTACATATATAAGCGCCAAAACAACATGGCACAGAATTAAAAATCGTAGAGTAAGCGTCCGTGGTCACATTGCCAAGAAAATGATGCAATAAAAAATAAAAACTCGTCACTGCTCACTTGAAGAAATCATATACATAATATGTATAATACATGTATATTTTGTGAAAGGGGTTGAAAGGGTGATTCGAGTTCAAATTTCAAATGTATTTTAGCTTATCATTACTACATACTATTTAATCCATATGTCGTCTGTTAAGTTCACAAACGAACTATAATTGTTTTCCTTAATTTCGTTGACGTGCTCCAAAGGTCAAATGGCTCAAGATGGAGCATTGGGTCCGGAGACATTATTGTCTGCTATGACCTTTTCTGTCACCCTGAATTTTTTCAGAATTTTACCCACAAAGACGGACGCAGTAGTAGCATTTCCGAAAATTAAGGAAAATCGTTATAGTTCGCTTGTGAACTTAACAGACGATATAGTATTTATTCAAAGGGAAGAACGCTAACGATAAATAGAGCACAGAAGTCCATTCCATGTTTCAAGTATACTTACAGTCTAAAACGCTAATATGGTGGTGGGAAGAAATTAGGTCTAGTCAAAATTATTATATATTTTTTGTAAAATTAATTTTAGTAACCAGTCGGACACGACTCTGAATTTTACTTGTAGCTGCTGTGGCCATCCGATTACACTTCCAATTAAACTTGTTGTCTTACCCAACGCCAACGGTAATTTAAATCTATTTCCACGGTTTTGCATTCCTTTACATTTTCGTATATAGTTGTATGTATTTGTAGTCAAAATTGAAAACTTGAGAGAGCCGCCATAGTGATCGCAGCCGTATGAATACCAAACAATACATGATTTTTGCACCCTAAAAATACAAACAAAGCAACGTCGAAACCATGTCAAATTTTATTTATTTTACAGCATTTGCATCTGTATTTACATTTCCGATCTCCATGGTGACTCTCATATATGGTTTGTCATGTCATTTATTGTTGCAAATACATGCATGTGTGTATAACAATATGGAATATTCAAAGTTTGAAAACTGGACTTATAACATTTCAATGAAACAGACTGTTTTAAACAGTAGGTACTGAAAAACTCGGCGAATAATATTCATTTTGACTTTTCTATACTAATTGCATTTGCAGTTGGTGTTCAATCAGGAGATGGAAATCTTGTCGAGTGAAACCTGCAGGGACATGAACGACAAATCAAGAAAACCTGCCCAAAAGACAATCAAATTCGGACTTAATGATCTTCATTTTAAATCTCCAAATATTCTTATAAATGGTTCGAAACAATGTTCAAGCATGTAAATCATTTACACAATGTTGTTTTATTATACATATTATTACAATTAAATCTTAAATTGTTTTTAGACAGTTTAAGTGTTTAAGACTGAAAATTTAAGTTTGAAAGTGAAGGAACGACAATTTTATTTTACTATTATTATTACTGATGAATTGGGAATTCAATTCCCGGAACTGTATATATTTAAATATTTAAAATTATATGCGTAATTGTTTTTGATGACAGAGGAATTTATGTTGTTAATTATTATTTTATTAATTATTTCGTTTTGGAGAAACCTTCCAGAGTTATTTAAAATGAACTAAAGAAATAAAGAGGTTTTTCACCATTTTCTCTTGAGAAATAGTCAATGTGGTTTATTTGAGGGGAAATCGCCAAGAAATGGCACAAAGTCCATAACGTGTGGTGATTTAGAGACTAATTGAGAAATCGATATATATATGAAAGTGGTGGAGAAGAGAAATGTCTATACACATTGAGAAATGAATATGTACAATAAAGTTGTGCGGTCATGGGGAAATGGAATGTTGATACGAATGAGATGTTTGACGGATAGATTAGATGAGTCCATATGAGGAGTGAGAATATTTATATGCAGTGATAACCTGTGTGTTTTGTGTATGTATATGTATAGTTTTTTCAGTGTGTCTGTTCTCGGTTGTAGAATGTAGAAAAGTAGAAAAGCCCGACACGAAAAGGAAAGAACAACCGACGACCCGAGAAAAACTGGGGAGTTTATTTGTTCAAAGGAATCTCTTCAAACAGAAGATTTGAATCTCTGGTTCTTTGGTCTTGAAATATCAACAAAGTCTACACAACAGTCTTTTTTCTCTTTTCTCATTTTACTGCGAGTGCAATGCAATCATAATCATAATATATTCTTCTTCCCCTCCTTTTTCACAGTCAATACAAATTAGGACATCTCAATTGCCCATTACTCCTGTACTTATTCCTATTCCACATATCATCATGCAAAGATACTCCACACATCCTTTTGTTTTCTTTCTCGCCATCACTTGACTTTTGACTGATCCTGAAATCTATATAATCAAATTTCTTATACCCACAATCCAAATCCAAATCCATCGGTTGTGATTATGAATTAAAATGCGTGGACTTCTCTAAGTTGGCTGTATTTATTTTAATGAATTTTTCAAAATGTATTTAAAAATTACAAGCACCTTTTTTTACAAGACGAGAAACATTTTAATATTAAAACTCCATCCACCTCATTATATCTAACGTAGATAATCTAAGGCTTCACCGCGTGTATTTTAAAAGTCAATAATGTGAGAGGTCCCGGAGAAAGATCGTTCGTTCAAAGTCCCGTCGGAATTTAAATGACTTGGAAATAAATGTAAATTTAAGCTATCATTGTAACCATGGGCAATATAATTAGAATTTGACTGATGACCGGTGGCAGCTCCGATTTCATAGGAAGAATGACAATTATTGAACTGAAGTGGGAGTGATGAAATGGCATTATGATTTGAACTTGTAGTGTTGTCGTCCATTCCAGCAGCAGTTGAATTTGTGGTCAGGATTTGAGGGGAGTGACGTTCCGGTAATTGACCATGAGACTTTTTACTCTTGTACCGACGATTCTGGAAAATGACAAAGACAAATACATATATAGACAGATCATCAAAGATCAAATAATAAAATGAGTGTGGGTGGATGAATAGAAGTTTTATTAGTGAAGTAAATATGAATCTCTCTCGCACGCTACCTGGTACCAGATTTTGACTTGATTTGGAGTCAGTTTGAGACTTCGTGCGAGGCCATCTCGCTCATTGGCAGAGAGGTACCGCTGATGTTTAAATTTCTTCTCCAGCTCAAAAACTTGTGCCTACAACCAAAAGAGGACACAGTCAACGTTAGCAAAGGGGTTACGGCCATTTCATCCACAACAACCGTTCCTTTTAGCGTCTTCCCATTCACATTTCTCTATACACAAGATCCACATTCTCAAATCCAAAGCATTTCCTTTACAAATGTCTGTTCAATTCAAGTAATTCAACTGTATAGGTACAAAAAGAAAATTACCTAAAGTAAAATAAAATCCCTTGGGTTGACTTTCTCAAGTCAAGTCACACCTCGGGATATGTCAAATATTTGGCAAACACTATAGAAATAGAAATAACTATACGTTTTTAAAATTCAGTGGATCCTGAACATTTTGTCAAATAATGGTAAAGCAAAGCATTTACGACGATCCATTTAGTTTCCATGTACACAATTCGTCGGGCTGTAGTAGGGAATGGTGGGAAAGTTGGTATGTATATTAAATGAAGAGTGGGCTCCTCCCAAGTGACTAATATTTTGTCAAATCCCATCCTCACTTGCCAATGCCAACATATCAAAAAAGACACTCGTACTGCTGCAATTTTTGTTTACGACTCCACGGAAAAAACTCTATCACTTTCCTTACTTTGATTTTCTTTTTGCCTTCCTTCATAATTGAATAAAATTAAAAAAGCATCAAGGAAAGTGTAAAAAAACATGGTCGAATTTCTGTTGCATGAGTGTGTGTGTGTGTGAGAGAGAGAGAAAGAAAGAGAGAGAGAGATTGGATTTATGATTATGATGTAACATTGTCAGTTTGTCAGTGATTTGAGATAAGAGCTTTGCTGCGGACTCGACACGTATACACACACACACACACGTTTATACAAAAGTACGTACATATGACTTGTTGGATTTGGTGTTGAGTGGAAACTCACCTGAGAGAACAAGATTCTGGGTTTCCTTTTGATTTTACTAGGGTGTGTCTCCCTTTTCCCGTGTTGATTACTCCCGTCCAGTTTGTCACCTTGGTGGAGGACTGGACAACTCGTTTTCGGCTCGCTTTGCCACGATTGACTCCCATCCCCGCTTCTCATTCTCATCCTCATCTTCCTGGTCGTCGTCGTCGTCGTCATCTAAACTCACACATTGAAAATCCTTGTTCAAGATTTACATTTGGGCAGTTTGTATCATTAACATCTGTCTGGAGTATTCAGTATCTATTCAATTCCACCGAGAGAGAGAGAGAGAATCTCTAGTTAAATATTTCAAATGTAATGAAATCCTCAGTGTTGTGTATCTGTAATCTATAGTTGCTCTCACATCATACTAATACGATGTGTAAGATATGCGCAAGGAGAAGCCAATCAGTGTAAATTATAATTAATCTTCCCATCATTTTAAACAAGATAACCACAGAGCGAGAGAGAGAGAGAGAGAGAGAAAGAGTCTCTATAAAGATACAGTCTACACTTTTCTATTGATATTCCACATCTCCACATTTCTTACATTTCTATACCGAGTTTTGCGCGATAGAAAAAAAAACAAAGTCAGACGGCGGCTTTGATGTTTCTGTTTCATCAATGCGAATGATGTCATCACCACACAGAGATTCTTTCCTGATTGGCTGATTCACACCCACCCAATTTTTATGACCCGTGTCGTGGGCTTCCAGGCTTTTTACTTTATATCTTATATCTACTCAATAACTAGTCATTCCTTTCCCAATTGGACAAAGACTTAATGCTTAATGCGTGTTCTCTTTGTTATTCAAACTCAAAAAGAATTGACGAGAGTTTTGTTTAGTCAGAGAATCTAATGTAAATGGCTATCTCATCAACTTGTATAAAAGAGAGTCGAGTGAACATTTCAAATTGCAAGTCGACGAGAAAAGGAGGAGGAAAAAAAACTTTACACATCACATGACAAACCACTTATTTTTACATGTGCTGGCAAACGAATACCGTTTTTTTGTCTATTCAATTCGTAATTCGTTTGTAGACATATTATTTTCTGAATGTCTAATGCATATGAATATGAAACTAATATCCTTATTTTCTTTAGTAAAGTGTGCAAATCAGGTGAATGACGCAAGTGTTGGAATGAGTTTTCCGTCTAAAAAAACCCCATTTTATAGAAGTTTCTTATCTTGTTCTATAGGCTTAATAATTTGTAAAATTTGGAGATAATTTGACTAATTGTCCGCAAAAAATAAATTGATTAAAAATTGCTAATAGGAGGAATTCTGTTAATTCGTCTACCGCAACGAAATAGAGAGGAAGAAATACGAAATTGAGTAGAGTATGTAATGTATATAGGTAATTCAGCAAGTCACCGTCATTGTCGTCAATATACGGATGAATATAATCGTAAGCATTTAACGTTTAATTGCAAAATAGATAATATGCTCCCGAATTGGAGAGATTACAGTTGACGACGAATCAACTTCTTGTGAACTATCCTTCGTGTTAATTTTCCGTAATGTTATGTAATGAGAAATGAGAGAGTGGATTAAATTCTATTTGTCAAATAAATATAAATCCTCATTACATATATTGTCCTGTATATGTATATTTTCTTTGTAACTACACGCCTAAGCAAAAGTAAGCTGCACATGCCTTTTGATATGGAACTTTTCAATTACGACTACTAATAAGTAGTACGGCATCGCGCATTTACATTCAGCGCCAGCATAATAATAATCATAATAATAATAATGAGCGGATTGTTAGATGGATTTTGTATTTCTGTCTCAATCGAATTCCAAATGGATATCTGTAAAATAATAGCAATAGATTCCCAGGTACTGTTACATAGACAATAAATTGAGACGAATGATATTTGACATTAGCAATTTCTAATGAGTTGTATTTAATTAATGTGATTGAATGGGAACGAGAAGAGAGTTTAATTGAGTTTCCTATACATACAGACATACAGATCGATTTCCTATATACGAATATAAAATACTCTGAACTCAAATCAAAGGATATTTACATACTTATACAGATATGAGTAGACAATGACGATGAGGATTGTTATAGTAATGAAGAACTTGCATGAAAGATTACTCTAGTTTTGATTCTATTTAATGAATTGTTGACAAAGAGCTATACCTACCTGACTCCCGCTTATTCCATAATTCCAGCTTATTTCATAAAATAGGTACTCTTAATTATAAATATGAAATGACAATGACAACAACAAAACAACAACGAGGAATTGCAAAACTTCTCTTCAGACTTGTGACACACTCCACATTCCTTGATTTGCCAACGAATCCCAAAATGAGCTCTCTCTCATTCTGAATTTGACAGCGATGGCAAAATTGAATTGGGGTTTCATTTCATTTCATTTCTCTGTAATAATGTCAAAATTTCAAAAATAACAAAAAGGAATTTCCCAAATATATGAAATTCGACTTGGAATTCATATAAACAGCTCCATTAAATGATTGTCAAATATGGGATTTTGTTTACAAATACAGACGCTTATTGCTGTATTAATTCGAATGTTTTCGAGTTCTCCATTGGTACCGAAGGTTCAAATTTTCGGGTATCTATAACTTGAATTAGTGGTGAGGTTTTCGGACATTTGAAATTTTGAAATTTAGATACAGACAAAAGTATGCGAGACTGTCTCGATTATATAAATTGAGGTTATCGAGAGTCTTTAGTCTCTTTGTCAAAGCCAAATCAATCTCGATTATGTATTTCGATGTGGGTCCTTTTAATTCCTCTTTCGTCCTCGTCTTCTCATTATCGTAGTCGAGTCGTTTGTGATGGTGCGGAGTATGCCGAGTATGTAGTAGTATGTACCTGATACGTACTACACAAAGGCCTCCTATTCCGACGATGCCGACAACGACGGGTAAAACTTTGCTAGTAAATATAATTACAGTTTTAATTACAGACAACATTATATCGTACCTATATAGGGAAATGAGAAGGAATTCCCTTCAATCTACCTGCTCTCCTCAATTACAATTACAACATGGTAAAACTTAACCAGGTATATTTTCACGATTCTTTCCATGCGTCCGCCATGTCATTCGTCATGCCTAGACTAATTATAATCTGACTGGCAAAGTTTTGTACTTGTCCTAATGACAATGAAATGACAACCAGTGGTTAGAAAATATCAATTTCCCCCCAAAATGAGTCCACTCGTCCTCGTAATTTATACGACGAGTCTTTTGAGTAATACTCTAAAATGCCCAGGACGAGTCGAATCATCCCCAAAGAAATTAAAACATATATTGTGTTGTCTCTTTTTAGCTCTTGTACTCGTCCACGCTTTTATTTCACAATTGTCAAAGAAAAGAGACGTAAACAATCATTTCAATATTTTATTCCATCTTCTAAAATGAACTAAAAAATATCACAATTTCCTTCAGTCTTTTAGAAAAGACATTTCACGTACGTAAAAATTACCTACAAAATATCTGCTTGTATATCGAGAAAAAAAATGATGATTGAATGGAATTGAAAAGTTTTTTTGCTATCATTTTGAGCCCAAGGTTTTGTAAATAGCCATTTGAAACAGAGGAAAACTCAATTAACTGACTGAATTTTCTTGTGTGGATTCAATTTATGTTAATGTAGTCAATTAAAAGTTAACAATTCCATCATTTCATTGTTAAGTCTCACATACAAATTATGAGTCTGCTTACATTTTCCTTCTGTATAGCTTCGTCCAACACACACACAAAATACCCAAATACATACACACTTTTACATTTTTTACATTGCATCATATAGTGAATGCGAAAGTTGCGCAAAAAAAATGCTAATAAATAATTACATTTATAATCAATGCCTTGCTCTTTACAGAAGACTTTGAAAATAAAATATCAAAGTCATTCTCTTGTATTCATTTGTGTTTGAACTGCACGTAAAAAAATATATATTCATTCAATTAATTCAATTACGGCAATTCAACGAATTGCAGATAAATACATTGTTGTTAATTATTGTCGTCGTCGTCGTATTCATATATATTCTTATTCCTATTCTTACGAATATATATATCCTTTCAAAATAATTATCTTACGTACAGGGGAAAATATAATTGTCCTGTGAATGTAATTAACACGATTAACAGTCGTCATAACTTTCACATTATTAAACGATTAAAGGATTTCATATATAGCACAATTAAGTGATTAGAATCTTTATCTCTATTATAGTTCTCTGTGACTTTGCACTTGCACATTCATTCTCTCTCCTCACTTTTGCATATAGACAAAGTTCCTGAATATATCTGTATGTTCACATAAATCAAGGGAAAGAAACAAAACAGGACGATTATAATAATAGTAATAATTAATCTAAATGTGTTTCAAGACAGAAATACTGATGAAACTAATTCACAGTTTAGTTTCTAATTATTATCTGTGTCTATCTAAATGTGTCATCAGTTTGAACACATTCAGTCAGGCTACTTTTAAATTTGGATATTTCAAGCGACCACGACAACAATCAAGATTGAGATTATGATGCCTTTGGTTGTTGTACCTTTGGAATGCTGCTGCTGTTGCTGTTGCTGGGGAAATCGGAAGAGGTCGAACAAAATGAAGTCAATTGCGCTACATGGGGTGACGTGATAATTGATGAATGACTGTGAAGGGGAAGTTGACGATGTGGATGGGGATGGGGATGGGGAGATGGCTGCTGCTGAAGAAAATTCCCTCCAAGTCTATACACAAAACACAAATTTCACTATGTAATTTTATTATGTGAACAAATTAATTACTGTTTAAAAAACGTAATCCTCGTGAATTCATTCAGTATTTTCGTTTCGTTTTCGTAAGGGATACGGTGTGAGTTGAATTCGACAGCATTTGGGGATGTAAGAATTTATAAGGGTTTAAAAGAGAAAAAAAGGGTGCGTGTGAGGAAACTCTGAGAGAAGGGAAAGGAAGAAAGATGGATATGACTAAATTGAGTTTGACTGTGGGACTGCATTGAGTTGAAGAATCAAAAAATCAGAGGGGAAAAACGATGAAAAATGATGGAGAAACTTTGGGACGGAGAGAGAGAGAGAGAGAGAGAGAGAGAGAGAGAGAGAGAGAGAGGCAGAAAGTTGAGAGAGAGAGTTGAGAGTTCATGCAGACAGAGAGATCAAAAGTCCAAAGTTGAAAGATTTACCACTTAATAACAACAACAACAATAATAAAAATATTAGCTGTCGAGAGTTTACAGTTGAGAAATTCTTACACGAGGGAATCTTCTATTTCTATTTATTTCTATGGGGAAACAACTCAAGCATTGCTCATTGATTAACTGAATCATATATAGATTCACATGGATATTTTACAGATATGTATAATATTCATCCCAAAACTGTATCAAAGTCAAAAAGTACAGAGAAATCTATCTGTAATCTGTACATAGCGAAGGAGTATCGAAAATAATGGAATTCAGTGGCCACTCAATCGATTCATTCGGTCGGCATTTCATTTGCACCTTCAATCTTCTAATATGAGGTTGATAAAAGATGGTATGACAGACAAATGTGATTTACACAGGGGATTTTATTGTACCTACAAAAACTACAAAAAAGGAGAGAGAGAGAAAGAGAGAAATGAATTTTTGGTTGATTACCCGTACAAAGTGCTGGCCGTTTGATAGTCGGGTATGGAATTGAAGGGGACGAGGATGGGATTATTGGGATTCAAAGATTTCTGATTCGATTCGAGATCATTTGACCAAAGATGATCCAAAGGGAGAGGGACACAAGACGACGATGTGGATGAATAGTCGGTCTCGTAAAGAACTTCTCGAAACGATGGAATCATTGTTGTCCCAATTCTTGACGTTTTCCCCCCAACACACACACACAGACACAAATAAATAAAGGTAATATCTTAAATTGATCTGGGAATCCTTCACTTCTTCACTTCTTCACTTGTTCCATTGAAAGTCAGAACGCTCACACGGAGGAACCCATCAGATCCTCATTCGGTATTCTACATTCTGTACATTCTGAATGTACATACCAAAAACATGAGCTCAAGTCTGTCTTTAGTCTATCGTCGTCGTCTAGTGTCGTAAAAATGTAGGGATGGACTTCATATAAGGGCATAATAAGGAGTCGTCACCATCAGGTTTGGGATATTCTCATTCCATTCTTCCCATTTCTTGGACAACGACTATACACATTTACACATACACACACTTTGGGATTCCGGATTCTCCTGTCCTCATCCTCCATAGACAAAGTAAAATGAAGTGAAATGAAATGAAGAATGAAGTGCATTGATATTGAATCTCTCAAAAGTCACTGTCACGGTCAGGGTGAATTAGCCAAAGAAACCCCGATTCGATCCACTCACAAGACTTTTATTATTATTTTCGGATTTTTTCTTGAGAGGGAGAAAGAGAGAGAGAGAGAAGAAATTCACTATACACTGTTCACTTTTATTGAAAATTCATTGGGATTGTTGAATTGTTGAGAGATGGTCGATTAGAGAGAGATGGATTCTGTATTAGTATATAGTGATTTTGGAGAGGACACAGTCGTTGGCCATTATCGTGGTGGACTCAATCAACTGTAAAATCTGTAAAGATGCACTTTTTCTTGGACAATATTTATTTCGATCTCGTTTTTATTGTCCAATTTGGACAGTTGACATCCAAACATTTACTCACATTGAAAATCAAAGGAGCTCCGCACCGACCACATTCACAAACGAGAGGCCAATCTCACACATAACACAACTATACAATCCTCGACTACCTACATATTTCCAGTATTGAGAGACAGAGAAGCGTGGGAAAAATATTCCCATGGAATTTTGGAATTTTTGGAATCTGTCAAGTGATTAAAATTTACAAGGACATTTAGCAGAATCTCACACGGACAAAGTGTCAAAATGTACTGCTGTTGAGTATTCGTATTTCGTATTTCCGAGATTTTTATTTCAGAGACTGTAACCGAGTAAATTGGTATATGAAATGAAATGTTTATTTAAATTGGTGGCCCCCTGGATTTGAGCATTTGGTGGGTGTTTTTTGTATTTTGTATTTTGCCATGTTAAATTAAGCATATTGCCCTTTTAATCTCTCTCCGATGAAGAAAAAAATATGAAATATTTACTTGTGAGCTCATTTGCATCTTGTGTATCTCCGTCTTGTGTCTGTATCTTTTCCTTTCAGCCCTTCTCTCTGCTGCTTTGCTTCAAAAAAAGAAAAAAAAAGTGAGATGTGAGATTCATCAGTGTTTAGACAATAATAATGCAATGCAGTTTTATCAGCCGTTTCCTCTATTTATGTTTCACAATCACATGGACTCGGAACAGTCATTGGAAGCTTTCTAAGGATTTTTCTCAATTCCCACTCATTTTGCACATGAGAGTTTGCTGGTGAATGGCCGATAAAAATCCTCATTTTACTTTTCTATGTAATCCAAAGTGATTAAATACAACCAAAAAAAATAGATCTTGATTTACTGTTTACTGTAAAATATTTAGCTTTAGCTTACAAACATTTGTATAGTTGAGCCGATGAATTCAAGCTGAACGGTCAAGCTTAGAAATTGCCAAGCCTATATTATATTATATACAATTAACATTAAATAACAAGTCCAAATAAACAAATTCATTTCCCTTTAACTGTGTTAGCTAATTTCCTCTGATGCTTCCTGACAATGGAAAAACATTAAGCATTTTTCCATAGACCAAGCTAAAAATGCATGCGGTTTATTTGTAAAAATAAAAATAGAAAGATTTTGATATGGCTTGAAGACTTTGTGTGTAATTCCTAAAAAAAAAGTAGTCATTATGTCAAGGAAGAAATTGAGACGAAACAGAGACGCTTATAATGAAGATAAACCATCACATTAACATTTCACATTTCCCTTTGGCTTTGACGGTGAAATGTTTCTCTCTCTCTCTCTCATTTCTTCATTACATTCACATTTTGTAAACATACGATAAATTCAGGCCACATATTCATCCCGTCTGCATAGTGCATATGCCCAATAAATCCTCAGTCTATTTAGTTAAAATTACTCTAAACATTATCTGTAATAATAATTATCATTGTGTACAAATTGCTACAGAGGTTTTTCCTGTGAAGAATCGGACATGGAACTCATTTGTACATTGTACAACAAACATTTTCTTTTTTATCTATTTTGTAATTGCAAAATTTTCAAATCTATTTTGAACGGAAACAAAAAAAAAAAAAAAAAGGTTACAAGGGAAACGACGGAGAATGTCACATAAAATTGGCATAAAACGTGGACATGCTGTCTCGTAACTCGTAACTTTTGTGGCCAAATAGGTAGGGGAAGTGGAAATGCAGACATTAAACACCACTGACGATTGAGATGTCTGACTTGACTTTTCCGTTTTAGTTTATGCTTTTCTTGTAGTAGTTTTTACATGTTAAAAATTGACAGGTTGATTTCAGTGGAGGTTGAAATTAAAAGCTGGAACTGAATGGCAGGATATTGAGTTGAGATTGAGGCGGGTGTACAAAATTATTATTATTATATCTGTAATAATAATAAGAAATAAATCTGTGACTATCCCAAAAATGAAATATATCCTCACCGGAAATCCTCATCCAGAATAATAAATAGTAAAATAAAAAAACTATCAATCTCCTTCATAATAATTTCCAATGGGGGGCTCTTTGTCAAATTCAAGCAATAAAACTAAAAAATGGATTCACCGCATGAAACAATTTGGATTTGTTAATACTGTGTTATTACTGTGTTTACCGCGAGTCAATAAGAAACGCGCATGTGAAAAATAAACTGTTTTGAAAACATAATGTGAGAATCCGGATACATATTTTATACGGATAGTAAAAAAAGAAAAGAAAAACGTGTCCATTTCCCCCTCCGCTGTCCAATTTACACGTGAATCTGTTTACTTTAAACTTGATGTTTGTACAGAGACTGTTGCTGGATACTCAAAAGTGTGTCCACTGACAATAAATGAAAGGTAAAGAAAAAAAAACAAAAACAAAATCCCAATTGCTCCAACTCTATGTGTACATAAATAATTCCATAATAATTCGTGTAAGCTCCAGTCAGAGTCGACGACTATTCATTTCATTTCCGCCATGAGATTAAACGTGTCAATTTTGTGTACTTTGTCTTTGTAGTGTGTGTTATAATTCTATAACGTATATATCGTATGTACAGACACTTTATAATAGCGGACAGAAAAGTAATGAGCAATTCTCATCCGATTTGTATTCATAATCGATGGGGGTGAGAGAGATTCCCAAATCCCATCCAATTCATCCACCATAAGATGATGGCCAACGTTCCCATATCCTTCCGTGTCCGTATAAATACCCACTTTATTTATTATTCCACTCGGAGAATATCAACTCCAAAAAAAAAAAAAATGATGATGGTATATTTTTGTGGATATATGATATGAAGGCTGAGGGTGAATTGTGAATTGTGAATCGTGAATTAGTCGTATGTACATTGTGCATGATGCCTCCGCTCTGTCTCTATTATCCATGTGTGTTTAACAATGGTCAGCATATGTATTGACGCATAATGTGATGGGATGTGATGTGATATGATATGATATGATGAGATTCAATAAAGAAAAAAGTTGATGGTTTTCTCTCCCCTCCCGTTTTTCTTTTCCCTTTTTTCACAGGGTGAGAGAGAGAAAGAGGGAGAGAGAGAGAGAGAGAGGATAATGGAGCTCGACGTTGGGTATTTTTCGGGGCTTAATTGACCGGGAAAAGGAGATTAAGGAATCAACGCTTCATTAATGCTCTCGCTGATAAGTTCCTCTCCGAATTTCACCCCCCTCACACCCACCCCAACCCCACCCATGTCACATCTCACATCCCTGTGGAACTCGTGGTCATGGCCCAAGAATAAATACGATTGTGCATGTATTATTCCACAATTCCAACATGAATATCAGTGCACCTAATTACACAGGATTTCATCCTGTACGCAGTAGCAAAAAATATGTACAACGTCAATGATATATAGGCAAATGACTCGGAGCAGAATACTCGTATGTTTTTACTGTCTCCTCTCATTTCCTAATATCAACATCGTACATAAGAGTAATTGTAATTATATGGACTGTAATTATTTAATGACGGGCATTTATTGATATTGTTTGTACAATGAAAATCAAATAGATTTTAATTAGCTCATTTATTCCTCATGTCATTGGAGACTTGGGATTTCCATTGTGTGGAAAGACGGATGATGGATTACATGAAAACTCTGGTTATTTGCTATGTGGAATTGATGAATGTGAAAGAGTTTGGAGGATGGCAGGAAATGAAGGCTCGAGTAATTCATTAGCTCGCCATGTATGCCCGTATTAGAATCTATTTACGGAAAAGAAAACTCTTTTTCAAAGTACCTGTACATCTAAATGATCAACTAACGATGAGGATGAGGATGAAGATGAAGATGAGAAGTTGAAAGTATTTAGTATTTAGTTCGGATCCAGTTGGAGTCTATTGGCAGAATCCAAATTAATCTGTCAAAAAAGTATTTGATCTCTCTCAATCAGAGGAAGAAGAAATAAAAAGAGGGAAAAAGGAGAGAGATTGATTGAGGACTAAATTGAAAAGAAAACAATCTCATTTGAATCTTAATATCATCTGCTTTCTGTTCCAAATTGAGTTTGTATATACGTTTACGTTTGTTCTTTTCCTTTCGTGTATGTGCCTCTCTCTCCGTTCTCCGTATCTCATTTCAAATTGTATTGTAAAAGTTTGCATATATATGGAAATCCTTTGCCGGTTTTTTATTTCATTTACTTCCCTACCAGAGAAAAAAAAGAATGCAATTTTCTTCTAATCCTCTCAAATGTCTTGTGAGGATGTGTGTGTGAATAAATTTTTTATCCTACTTTAACCATTTCTTGAGTACGTTGAACATTTAAGCCACTCTTTTGTCCCTCCGTATGAGAATTTTTCTACCGTTACCCTTAATTTTGGGAATCTGCATAACTTACCATGCAGATTGTAAATTCTCAACGATAAAATGAAAATGACTCGAGTGTTTAGGAAAAAAAAAACTCGGAGATCTCCATTGTGAGGATCCTCGGGAAGGAAAAAAAAAGGAGCAATCGTTTTTCTGTATTTTTTTTCAAGACACGGTTGTGTCAGATATATAGAAAAAAGAGGGGTAAATCGTAGATGGGTTTCTGATCAAATGGGCAGATGGAGTGTGAACAAAGTGGAGGAAATGAGACAGAAAGAGAAAACACTATGTTGTAAACTGTAAAAATAATCAACTTTCGTTTCGCTACAAGTCCGGATTCTCATCAAATATCTGTATCTGTCTGTAAATGTATACGGAGTAGGGAACTTTAAAGAGAGGGAGAGAGAAAGAGAATCTCTCTTTAGCATTGAGCATTGAGAATATGCAGACTCAGTTCATTATACATAAGATGTAGATGTACAATCCGAATCCCAATTCCTTGACTTTTCTTTTCTCCTTCTCTCCTTCTTCCTTGTCAATGTTGGCACTTAATTGAGAGAGAAAAGCAGAGGCTTCCTCAGGACAATTGAATTTCAATTCTATAAAACTCTGACTACAAAAAAAAGGTACCGGAAAAGTTTTTCTTTCTTCCTTTCTTTTTTCAATTCCTCTTGTTTAAATTTTTCTCATTCTCTCTCTCTCTCTCTTTCTTTTCTACAGTGAAAAGAAGTTTCGTCGACGTCGTCGTCGTCGTCGTCGCCGCCGCTATCGAATTGGGAAATCTTGGGTGTTGTAACACTCGAAGCATCGTAATGGAAAGTAATGTCAAAATGAGTATGTAAATTTCTGTGTGTATAGGAAAGAAAAGTCTCGAGGTTCCCGGGGTTTTTTTTCTTTGCATATTGGGCTGTCACAAAGTCAAACGACAACTTTGTGCTTACTTACTCAAGTGGCTATGAAAAAAAGGGTGAGGAAAATTGTTGTGCATATCTCCCTCTCGCTCTTTCCTTGTGGAGTATGTACAGCCATCCAAAGCCTCGTCTCTCTCAGCATTCACGAATCTCGACAGCAAAAAGACGGAGAGAGAGAGAGAGAGAGAGAGAGAGAGAGAGAGAGAAAGGAGAAGAAAAAAAACTCGGGGAAAAGGGGTCCAGCCAGTAGAAAATGGAGTTTGAACGAGTATGGAGAGAAGTAGAAAGAAATTGGAATCTGCATAAAATTTATGGTGTCTCAAAGGTAAAAATGGTAATAAAAATGAAAAGAGACTAAATCCATGAGTAAATTGAATTGCAGAAAAACGACTTCAATTTAAAAATGTCGGAGGTAACTTTTCTTCAGAGCCCACACTCTACACACACACACACACACACACACACACCCACCCTTTCATTTTGCCAGACATTCACCAAGTCTAAATTGAATCGAATTTATTTTAAATGTCTTTCTGGTGCGTTGGTCCTCTCGACAATTTATATGTCGCCATATACACTGAGAGAGAGAGACAAACTTTCTTTTTTCTCTTTCGACTTGTACTTTAACGTGTAACTCTAACGGGTATTCGTATTGGGATACTTAATACTTTTCTGACTATATTCTTCTTTATATAGGAGCAGACTATAGGATTTTTTCCTGGAGAATTTCCTCTCTGTATAAGTTGTCTATAGAGCGTGAAGAAGGAGGGGAAACAGTAATATTTCGATATTTGTCTATATTCAAGGAGTCATGTACATGCAGATGCAGATGGTGGAGGATACTCGAAGAGTCCTTGTTGGATTTGGCTCTATATACTATATATATCCGACGGAGAGAGAGAGAGAGA
Organism: Gisinianus flammeolus; assembly: GCA_034699125.1. Taxonomy (NCBI): domain Eukaryota; kingdom Metazoa; phylum Arthropoda; class Collembola; order Symphypleona; family Katiannidae; genus Gisinianus; species Gisinianus flammeolus. Next base: position 3,517 of record JAIUND010001816.1, on the reverse strand, counting down.
GGGAGAGAGAGAGAGAGAGAGAGAGAGAGAGAGAGAGAGAGAGAGAGAGAGAGTGAGAGAGAGAGAGAGAGAGAGAGAGAGAGAGAGAGAGAGAAAGAGCGAGAGGAAAAGAAAGCCTGGTGAAACATAAAAATGTAAATGTAAATATGCTCAATCTATTTTGCATCCGAAATTCCGGGTGCGCACAACTTCCAACGACGGAAATTGCGTCTTGACAAAACTCCCCGAGACTGTGAGATTTACCCGCATTCCGTTTCCACATTCGCATATGTCACATATGCATATGAGCGACTCTCTCTTTCCATCTCTCTCTCTCTCTCTCACTTCGCCTTTTATATTTTACAACGACTTCCTCTTTAATTTATCCTACGACAGCCATATCAAGAACACGCCAAACTTTCCGCTCTCATGTAATCCCACCTCCGTTCAAGCTATTACATTATTCTCACTCTCTCTCTCTCTCTCTCTCTCTCTCTCTCTCTCTCTCAATTCCATTCTCCTCACCAACTCCTTTTTTTTATACGTATGTATGTATAAAAGAGCAGCAGCAGCCTGTAAGATTCATCGGCGTCATGTTTCTCCACTCTGAACCCAACTTTAGCTTCAATTTCAATCTGAAATTTTTAATGTTCAATGTTCCCTGTACGGTTTTCATCTTTATCTTTGTCCTCGTCTCTCCTTTTTTCCCTTAAAATGTTAAAGTCCTTCTGTCACTTACAGACTGTGACTTTTTCTTATTTATTTAGAGGTAGAGAGAAAATCCTTGGAGGAATTCAAATCCGAGCAAAAGAATACACATATTCAAATTATATTATATCAGGAGAATCTCTTTACGAGCTCATTTTTTTATCCCTTGTTTTCATCAAATAATTCTTCTCCAATTATACTTTTCATTTTCAGAATTCCGTCTCTTTCTCTCTCTTTACCGAGGATTTTTTATTTTTATTATTCTAGAGATTTTCCTTAGACTTTTAGAATAATTGTGTTTCATATTTCATATCTCACAGAGAGAGAGAGAGAGGGAGAGAGAGAGAGAGAAGAGGGAACAAAACCCGTCACTTTTTATCATGTACTTACAATTTAATAAGGGAAAAAAGTTGGACAAACTACTTTGGATGTTGGAGTTTTCACTTTTTTTCTTCTTTTTTTTGTGTCGTGTAAGGGAAAAAGTAAAATGAGAGTCATTTACCTTCTGTCAGGATGCCAACCACAAAAAGAAGGAGAAGAAGAAGACGTCGTCGTCGTCTCGTCGTCATCATCATCATCCAATAATCCAATCCTTTATATAGTCGTTTCCTCTTCAGACGTTTGACAGTGGGGAAAGCCTTAGTTTTTCGTTTTTTTTTCATATATTCTCCATAACCGACCGCCTTTCGCCTTTCTTCAATTACGAATGCCCATTTTTATTGCTTAATTTTCTATTGTGTCGGGAGGAGTGAGAGAGAGCTCTTCATTTTTCTCTTTCCTTTGGATGCTCCATGTAAAAATCTGTGTGTGTGTAAAGTCTGTGTGGCTTTTGACTTTGACATTTTCTATTTCTCTCTCTCGAACAGACAATTTAGCTCACGATTAATTTTCCTTAAATGGTCAATTATCTTTTTCTTCTTTTTGTTTTTAATTAATATTGATCAGGAAAATTGTAAAAACAACATGATGAGCATTCCAAAAATGTGTGTTTATTTAATTACGGATTTCTGTGAAAGTGGAATTCCACAATGGAATTTACTGATTTACATATGCTGAAACAGTCAGAGGTTAATGGAATTTGTATTTGTACTATTTGCTATTTCCATGTGAGGAAAAGGAAGAGATGATTTTTAATGAGTTTGTTATTGCTCATTGTACTTGTTTGAGATGGAGATGGAGAAGAAGACTCATATATGAGATTTGCACTTTGAATAGTTTGTCAGATGTCTGCTCTCTGCTCCTTTTACAGATAATTGAGAATTGAGAAACTATAGGCGAAAAATATGGTTGATAGTTATGTGTAGTCGATTAGAAATTTGGAAGCGTAATTAAAGAGTTGATTTATAGTCGAGTTCATTTCATATTGTAACTGGAGGGCTTTGATAATTGAATAGTTTGATTCCTCAAATGTACCGTCGACTGTTGACCCATCAAGTCACACACATTGAGAAGAAAACACAAAGCCCCCGAAACGCTCAACAAAAAAAAAGAAGGGAAATAATTAATTAAGGAAATGGACACGCAATCTGACGTATAAGTTGACATACGTCCAATAGGAAAATGAATTTATAATTAACTCTTACCATCTAAGGACAAAAGATGCTCCTCAACATCTCTTTCTCTCTCTCTCTCTCTCTCTACCTACAATAAAACTATTCGTATTACAATTTTTTCTTATTATATGTATTAATTTTTTAGTCATTGAATTCCCTGTCGACTGTGTGTAGGAAAAGCTCCGTTGAATTTCAATTCTCAAGTCTCAATTTAAGTCTCATATGTGTGTAACCTTTGAATTTGATTTGACTCCCGACTCAAATTTATCCTTAGTTGGAGCGTCCGCACGCGATATCGAGAATCCTCTATTCTTTTCCTCATATGTACTTATATTCTCTCGTCATAATTGACAATAAAATAATAATACATAACAATCAACCTTCCAGTCTCAAGTTTCTTCCATAGCATCAAGTTTCCAGCCTCAACTTTACATATAGGAAGTCACAGTTGTTTTTTTCCTTTTCCTCATAACTCATAAGTTGATTTGAGGTGCATCGTTATTTTGGAAGCATCTCATTAGTCATTAGTTGATTACACTCCAGTTTAGTCGGTGGATATTTTAATTATTGTCAATTTATGTATAATTATAGCCGCTCACTCATCAAAATCATAATCATAAATTATAATGAACTTTGCCAGAAATATTCTCATGGTTTAAAAATACATACATGCAATGTGCTAAAATTAAAATAATACAAAGGGAATCTCAAGTTAATTACTTTGATCAAAGAGAGAAAGAGAGCTTGAAAATGGAAATATAGAAAATTGACAATGAATTGAATGGAGATTATTTCTTTGTTTTTTTTGTTGGGGGCGAGAAATTTTCAATGTCAAAAGGGATAAAATAAAATAAAATAAATGAGATATAAATGAGAAAAATGTTTATGTAAATATGGAGTAAGTATACTTAAAACATTTCCGTCGAGTCGATGGAGCAAAAAAGTATTTAAAAAAATGGATACCCATATGAGAAATATAAAAAGAATTTATAATTACTTAAAACGAGCATGCAATAATCATGAAGCATTTCCATTCAGTTTCAGTACTTGTACAGTGGACGATACGGCGAGTATATAAATAATATTCAAATTCGAATATGAATATGAATAGCATATAGAAATTATGTAAACCATGAGCAAAGGACATCGCATGCTTTATATGGGAAATCGGCTTTATATGGGAAATCGGCTTTCTATGGAATTTGGCTCAAAATTGGTAGGGACATAGTCTAGAGGTAGGGGAACAACATTTCTATTACCACTTTTCTGGGGATTGC
>JAIUND010001815.1:0-29921 GCA_034699125.1 Gisinianus flammeolus | reverse complement strand
AATGAGGAAAAAAATCGTCCTCCTCAAATCCAAAGCCCGAGTCCAACTAAAGAACTTTCTAATCATCCATTCAACCCATTTATGATTGTTAAAAATGTTCCCATGTAACAGACAACTCAGAGTTTGTATAATCTCAACGTCATGATCCAAGATGATTTTAGTACAGGTGACTCGAATTTTATTTATTGTATAGTCAAAAAGTTACAATTTTATAATAAATTTGAGCTTGGATCTCTTTTTACATATAACAAAATGAGCAACATCATTTACTAACCGATTTGTCAGTTATAATAATTAATTAAGTAAATTATGCGGTACGCATAGTCATTGTTCTATAAATAAACACAGTTATAAAAGCTCGATTTGAAAACTGACGAAACTATCATTTTAGGTACAGTTAAAATATTCTTAAAAAATTAACAACAATAAAAGTGTTGTATAGTAAACTTATGACACATTTCATACCCAAAATGATAGAAGGAAAAGTCAAGAGCAAAGTAATTCTCGAGAAAACTCTGGGAAACTTGAGCTTTTATCACAGTCAGTTTATACTAGTAACATACTAGTATATGTATTTACAAACTAATAACATACTTTAGTGCAAGATTATAAAGTATAGACAATATGAAGGGAATATTATATAGGAATACATGACTTGTTTCTTGTAAGAAAATTACAAGAAAAATGAAAAACTTATTTTCAAATGTACATGTACATTTGAAAATAAGTTTCATTTTTCTCGACATACAATATATATATTGTATGTCTATTACAGGCACATTCTATATTAAGTAGATGCGTACATACTAGAGATTCTCATATTTATTTTTGAGATTTCTAAGGTTTCTTCCCAAACGTTTGATGAGAGGCGAAAATAATTTTTGCTAACTGAGACCTAGAACCCCAGTTAGTTTTGGCACAGTCGTCAAAACTAGAACATCCGTTTGGGAAAGCAAATGGCACTTTGAGATTCGGTTCTGGAGCTCGAAGAATATGTAACGGAGAGACTCGTATGAAAAGGTGTTCCAAAGCTGAAAAGTCTGAGAAGTTTTGCAGTTCTGAGAGAATTGAGTTGTTGGCTGCTTTTCGAGCTAAAAAAATGTGTTAACATGACACACGTGTTAGAGTTTCATCTTGGTATGATTATGATTAACTTATATCGCAATAATAATTTTATGTATTTACCCGTAACATAGTCGGCAGCAAAAAAGCTAAAGTAGCGGTAAACATTTCGATCAAAATATCCAGAATTTCTAGAAATTTCAATTTCAGCTGGCGTTTCCATATTATTATTTCCCACAGAGATTTTCTTCTCTCGATAAACACTTGGATTATGTTCAATAAAAGGGATGGGAGAGAAGGCTTGCCAATTCATAACAGTATTCATTCGAACCCGATTGAGAAATTCATCTTTGATAGTTACACTCGAGTCCACAGTTAAAATCAAAGCTGATGTACCAACTATGCGCTTCACAACACCATCAATTGATGTAAGAAAACTAGTAGCTGCATTAACTGTAGTCGTTGGGATGATGATGTAGCCTGCTTTCACACTATCAGCTAAACTATTTGGAGCTTTTCCATTATAATGTGCAATTAACGTCTTGATTTCTTGGACTTGATCCTGTGTTAGTGAGGTTGATGATGATGATGACGATGGCTTGCCCATTGATTTTGGAACAATTAAAACCAGCATTAATATACTATCCGATTTCGGATCAATGGAGAAGTCAAAAAATCTATCCAAGAATCTATGAATTTGTTGTACACTCTCCACGGTCACTGGTAAAATAATGGTAACTCTTCTGTGATTATCCGTAACAAATGGTATTGAGACTAATTCCATTTTACAAAGTGGACGAATTCCTTCGATTCGAAACAACTCATTCTGATGATGGCCATCATTTTTGTTGCTCTTAACATTGAAATCTAAAAAGTATTCCATTCCTCGGGTAGGGTCAAATCTTCTGTAGCCATGATGAAATTCTAATTGGGAAATGGAAATTGGTTGAATGAATTGAGAAGATTCTTGTTGTCGGAAAAATTTGACTGTGGAATTGAGAATATGCTGTAAATCTTCTTTATCAATTCCATCAATTGCTGTAAAAGTAGTGATTTCGGATTTTCCATTAATTCTAGTCTGATCAAAATAATTCCATTTCAAGACATCGAATCGAGATTTCGGTACAGCTGATCGTGGGATTCCCAATGGCCAAGTCGGATATTGATATTTAATTGGAAGTTTAGGATGGAGTCTTTGAATTTTGTCTTGTAAATGTTGAATTGTGTTTTTAATTTCCTTTAGTCGGAATTGAGAAATTGTACCGTGTATTCTGAACATTTCCAAAGATGACTTGACTGGACCAACTGTGATCGCGGATTTGAATTTCTCTGGAGAAGAACTTGCTTGGACAGATGAGTAATTTAAACTCTATATATGTAAGGAAATATGGTCGTCCTTTTAGATATCCAAATAATACAGAATACGTATTGGTACATGATACGTAAGTACTTAACAAGCATTACAATTGTACTTACGTCTATTGAATTTTCGCAAGAATATTTTCCATTTAGAAGAAAATAGCTGCATTTTCCAAAGTTATTGGCAAGACTGAAACCGGCATTAGAAAAACAACGATCAATTCTTGAAGACAACTTTTGAATAATTTTTCGACTGATGACAAATCCCTTTTCTGAAAGTAATGAAATAGAAGTAATCTTATTTATTTTTTTAAGCATTAATTTAAAATATTTGAAATTGTTTTAGTTTTAGGTATAAATGTAAAACTTATACCTAAAGTACAAGAAAGTCCTGGAGTTCCCCACAAAATATCCTGACTCACACTGATTTGACTAACAGAGTCGACTAGCCGTCGTCCATTTATGTAATAGTTATCCAACGATAGGAAAACATAATCATGATCATCTAGAAATTTATCCCCCAAATATTTGACAACCTTCAATGCCACTCGATTGTAATTAATCCTGTTGATACTACTGCTATATGCAGATTGGATAGTAGTAGTCGAAGGGATGATTTCTTTTCCTTCTTGTTGTTGTTGGTATGGAATATTTTCTACAACTTCTACAACACCGGGTAGCCCTTGAGTTTTTAATTTTGTGACAATATCAGCTGATTGACTTCCTCCGATGAAAAATAAGAGTTTATCGACTGGAGAGGAGGAAAGTGTTTGATTTATTGCTATTAAATAATCAAGATTATTTGGATCTGTCAAGATGATTCCAACAATGAGTTTCCTTCGTAGTCCAAGCTCTGTGGAAAAATATCGTGGTCTTCTAATTTTTTCTTTTTCAACTGCTGCTGCTGCTGCGATTGCAGCTTCTTTATCATTCTTTTTTATTTGATTTGGAATCGTATTTAATAATCCCTCTCCTTGTTGAATAAATAGTAACTTATTGTTGTTAAATGACGAGGATGCTGATGATGGTTGTTGTTGAAATGTATTGACTTCAGTTTTTAGATTGTTCTGATGATGATTGCATGCATAGTGATGGTCCCCATCAATGATTGGAACAAATTCAAAGGCGATACCCAAAGTGACTCCAAGGCACATACCAATTAAAAGCATTTGAACTGTTGTATTTCTAAGTCTTGGAAATCTTGAATATTGATTAGTATTAGATGAATTTATTGGACTGTCATTGTTGCTACTGCTACTAGAACTTTGACCATCATTACTGCTACTACTATTTGTTGTTATTTTATCTTGTTGTTGCTTATTTCTTCGACTGCTACCAGTGCTACGCCCAGCAGAAGAAGAAGACGATGAATAAGTCGAGGAGGATTCATTGTTGAAAACAAAAAATAAGTTTGTTGATCTATGATGAGCATAGTTGAAGCGTCTTTTATCCACAATTAAAGACGGAAATATATTCATATCTATCATTATTATTATAAAGAGGTATATTTTCGTTGCTGTTCAGTCTTGTGTATTACTTTTTTAGTCTCTTGATCTTCATCTGTCATTCTATATAGTATTTATATTTTATATTTACTTTTCGCTGCCTTGCATTTTTATTGTATTGTGGTTCTTGCCGCGATCTCCAGACTCCCACACACAGTAAAATACAAAAAACCTATGTCAAAAGCATAAGTAAATAAATAAATAATTGATTAACATTACATTTTTAATTATGTAAATAAGTATTAAATATAACAAACTTTAAACTATACATTTTAAATACTTATTTTTTTTACCTTTTCCCTTGAAAGTATTTTCCTCAAATAATTGAAAGGTGTAGGAAACTAACTACTTTTTCCTGTCTACAATCCGAGAGTCTTGTTACTATTAGACTTAGAGACTTACTTGCTTGCGAAAGTAAACTCATAAACACTTGTCCATTTAACTAAATAACTACATTTAAATCTATTTATATAAAATATTTAATTATTTAAAAGAAATAAAATTTAATAATAAAATCTGAATCATACTACTCGCCAGTCGCCACAGACAGACCACAGACACAGAACATTTCCAGTGGAGTCACCTATACGTCGCAGTACTCGCAGTAACGTTTCTACTGTGTTCCAATCCCAAAGACGTTTCCTGACTTTGTCTTTCGTGTTGTGATTATTATTTAAATATTTATTAATTAATTTTTTTCAAATACCTTTTTAACTATTACATTGTATTTACAATTTTTATACGTACTTATATTTAAATTGTCCGAATACTAAAATAAATACTCGATTAAATATAAATTATTTAAATGCTTCTTACTACACCACGTCTTTCCACAAGCTACACACTCTCCACCTATGGCACCCCAAATGTACTACTTCAACCACACTTGGCAGGCTATGCTTAGCAACAAACAACAAGAGAAGACGAAAAAAGTTAAAAAAAATATATATAATATACTTTAGAAAGAGTTGAAATTGTATTTTTTATTTGATAAATCTGTGTGTGTAATTATATTAATATGATTACAATTAAACTATTCAAGTATGCAGACTTTTATTCCAGATAAAACTGTGTGTACAAACTATAATAAAAACGGATAGAAACTACTACAGTCCAAAAAAGAAGATTGAAGAAGGAGAGTAGGAGAGCAACAACAAGAAAATTCCTGTACTACGACCATTATTAGTGCAATGGATCCCGAGCCGAATCCTGGTGTTATTAATCAAGTAATAAGTTATGATCCAGGTGCTGTGGATTTTGTCCTGGAACTTGGTCCAGGAATATGCAATACTATTGAAGAATGTCGAGCTACATTGTCAACTGTGGGCTCACAGAAAATTACATCATCCGCCGTGGCACAAATGATACATGGTTTTATTAAGGCTCAAGATGTACTCAATCAACAACAAAATCAAAGTCAACAGCAGCAACAACAGAATATTTGGGGAGACACCTCACCACTATCCTCGATTGGGAAGGATACCTCATCAAATGATAAATTTACTTCATCATCCTCCTCGTCCTCACCAACATCCTGGAATGGGAAAATATTTGTTCAAGCCGTCACGGAATTAGTCCCGAATTTAATATGGAAAGAAGTATTTCACGAATTAGATTTCCCTGGATTTTTTGTTAAAGATGGTCGACCCTTCCGATCTCTCATGGAAGCACTTCGTTATAGTCTTCAGCTTCAAGGTCAGTATTACCATCATCCTATTTATTATTATTACATCTTATTCATTCAGTTAAAGTCTTTACATGCATATTATTATAATCTATTATGTATTATTTGCATAATATACATATTAGCTAATTATGTATACTTTTCCTTTTTCTATTACTCTTGAAGGTCAAACACGTCCAGAACAATTCCCTATTGAGGCCTTCTATAGGTAAGTCTAAAGACTACAGTACATTTACAATATACTTTCTTCATTCGCAATCCAAAATATAAACTTCATTAATATTGCATTATACATTATATAGTTTACACATACAACTAATCATTTCCCCAAGAGCTTCCTAATCAATATTCTTATTTTTCTTTATATTTCTCTATAGACGATGGAATAATACAGAAGGACAATTATCCCTATTAAAATGTTGTTTAAATACTACCAATCTTGATATTTTCACATTTGCTGATTTTCCTTTTCATTCAACTCAAGTGGACATCCTCAAGACGACTGGAGATAAATCTTATGAATTGAAAGAGATTCAACAATGGAAATCCATCGAATTATTAGAAACTCTGTTGTATCTCTCAGATGCTGGGCATTATTCCATTGTACAAGAAATATTTCAATTCCCTCTCACCCACTGTCCAGATATCCTACTTTTGGGTCTCACTCAACTCAGTTCTCCAATGAATATGCTTCGACAAGAATTAATGGCCAATTTATTCCCAATATTTTTAAATAATCATGTGAACTCTGGTGTGATACTTCAGCATTCATGGCACTCAGTCTCTAGTTCAATTCGACCCATAATGATTCATGCCATGGCGGAGTGGTACCTGAGAGGAGGGGACTACGATCAAACTAAATTATCAAGAATTTTGGATGTCGCTCAAGACCTCAAAGCACTTCATCTCCTCCTGAATGCAAGTTCTCATGTTTTTATTATCGATTTGGCTTGTCTGGCATCGCGAAGGGAATTTCTCAAATTAGACAAATGGTTAACGGACAAGATGAAAGAACATGGAGAGGGTTTCATCATGTCCATTATGAAAGTTTTAAATCGTAGAGTTCCTTATATCCAAGGGAAAAATATTGATGACATACCCAAAACTGCACAGTTACCACCGGAAACGGTGAATACAATGATACAATGTCTTCATCAGTGTGTAGGGAAAGTAAACCATGATATTAGTGATTCTGTTCTATCTATGGTGACAACTTATAATATTTTATTAAATAAAAGACCTGGTCCTGGACCACCAGGAAGTCAACAACATCAACAACAGCAACAACAACAACAACAGCAGCAGCAACAACAACAACAACAACATGGGGTCATGAGAACACATCGAACACCATTAGAAGCTGCTTTTGCAAATGTTAATAATCCTGCATCTGGTCCAAGTCCAGGTATTTTCCCAAATAATAATGTGAATGATCAAATGAGTATGTCAGCATTGGGTTCAACACTAGCAAGTTTAAATTTAGCTAGTAGTGGGGGAGGATCAAATTTTGGTGTTGGAAATCCATTAGGACCAACTCCAGGCTCACCATCAAGATTACTTGGTCCTAATTTTGGCCAAAATTCCATTTCAAATTCGTTACCAGCCTCCGCTGGTTATCCAATGTTAGCTGGACTTCAAATGGGTCCTGGACCTGGACCAGGGCCAAATCCAAATGTCAATAATCCTGGGGGTCCGGGTGGTCAAGGTCAATCGACCGTTTCCGCTACAGCTGCTTCTGCTACTGCTCTATCTGGATTAGGTAATCAAATGAGTATGTTGGGTGGAAGAATAAGTGGAACGGGTGGGCAAAATTTAGTTCAAAGTGTAATTGGGTCGGGAACTGGAGGAAGTTCAAGTGACAAGAGAGCAGCTGCTGCTGCGGCAGGAACAGGAGGAGTACCAGATTCAGCTTTACTTTTCAATGAAATTCAACCGGGTGATATTTCGAAAGAGGCTGAGGATGAAGCCAATAGTTATTTCCATCGAATTTATAGTAAACCACCTGTAAGATGATTTTTTTTATCCTATTGATTCTTTTAAAATTAATAAAAATATCTATTTTTATTGTTTTAATTTTTTTTTATATGTACACGTTTTTGAAGTTTTTGTATGCATCTTTTATTCATGCATATAGTAATGTCATAATAATGATTTTATTTGTTGCTGATTATTATTTTTTTGTACAATGTAGGATCCAACAATGTCTATTGATGAAGTTCTTGATCTCCTGAAAAGATTTCAAGATTCCTCTATTCGTCGTGAGAGAGAAGTTTTTACTTGCATGCTGCGCAATCTATTTGAAGAGTACAAATTTTTCCCTCAGTATCCTGAAAAGGAATTACACACCACAGCCCAACTATTTGGTGGAATCATTGAACAAGGACTCGTCTCGACTTATTTACAATTAGGAGTTGCTCTCCGTTTTGTTGTGGATGCCCTTAAAAAACCACCAGGGTCAAAAATGTACTCCTTTGGTCTGGCAGCATTAGATAGATTCAAGACTAGATTAAAAGAATATCCTCAATATTGTCAACATCTTTCTACCATACCACATTTTCAACAATTCCCAGAACCGCTCGTAGAATTTATTGATTGTGGGTCGAGATCTCAGGGTATGTGTTATAATAAACTTAAAGTTTTTATTATTTAAATAATATTTAATGTCAAAACTCTTGGAATAATATCGTATAAAAATCCTATAGTCGTAACTAATTATAAACTTCGTAATCTCAATCTCAAGAGCCATCAACAGCAGCGAATCGGACAACAGGAGGAAGGCCTGTTCCCACAACTCCGTCTTTACCCGGCTCAGCAAGCCAAAATCAATCTAGTAATTCATCCACGGGACAACCAAATAGCACATACAATAACAATTCAAGTAGTAATCAGAATTCTCATGGTAATTCAAATAATCCAACTCAACCCACCCCACAACAGTCTGCAACACCAGGACAAGGTAACAAACTACCCAGCAATAGTTCTTCAAATTCATCACCTCAAGTAAATTCTAAATCATCTACTGCCACGTCTGGACCTTCCATCACAGGTTCTTGTCTTAAACTTTCTCTTTCTTGTCCATCATCATCACCGTTTACTTCTTTCTTCTTTTTTTTCAAACATTTTATCACCATCCACATATTTTTTTTTTACATTTAAATGATGTCTTATTATTTCTATAGTCTTGTCTTGTCCTGTCCGATAAATGTGTCCTCTTTTTACACACATCTTGATATTCCTATCCTTATTCTCATTTACTTCTTCTTTTTTCTTACGACAATCCGTATCATTTAATCGAGAAAACAAAGAAAATTGTCCAGAATCCAGACTGTGGCGATGAAATTTAAGAATTCTTGAGTAATAGTAATTAAGGCATTAAGGATTTGGTATATACATACTATGAGATCGTATAATATGGAAAAGGCCCATGCATTTCAACATCTAGATAGTTATGAAAATTGAAGTTAGGTTCTTCTGTTCACTCAAAGCGAGTGTCTCCATATTTTTTAGTCAAACGTTAATTATTCACTTACATTGTAATATTTTGAACATTCTTAGTAAAGACGTAAAGTTTGTCTCGTTTATCTAAACTCGAAAATATAGATATTGGAAGAGAATGGGCTCTTTGCATGTGAAGGATCACATAGTAAATAGTTAGTCCATAGTTCAATAGTATAGTGTAATTAGTAATTAGTATTTAGTAATATAGTAATATTATACTTATTTTACTTGGGTAGTAGTGTTTATGCTATAAACTTTATAGCTATAGTTTATTTCTTACTTCAAATTTTAAAGCCTTTTTTAAATCATCAAGCAATATTAACTTGTGATATATTTATTTATGTGTAATTTAAAATTTGGAATGGATATTGTTGCCGTAGAATTCTTTTAGTTTTGATTAGAATAATAATAATAATATTTCCTGGTATTATTGCAGTTTCAGTTCTAGTTAGCTTGAACTTGTTTGATAAGAAATTTTTTCTATTTCTGTACTATCATTATTTTTGAATCAAATATTATAAATAACTACTAAAAAAATACCTACTAAAAAATTTAATTATTAATAATAAGCTTAATAGAAATCCAATGATTGAATTGTATTGCGAGGCTTCAGGTATCATTACAAGGCAGCTGGTTAATCCAGCCTTTCCAGCTGCCTTGATCCTTCATATTATTATTTAAATTTTTGTTCCTAATGAAATGCTGTATTATTTATCTCTGTCTCCCCAACATAATGTAGACAATTAAGTTATAATTACTTTCAAATTGAAAAACCAAAAAAAGAATCTTTCAGTTGAAAAGTTCACATTGGGTAGAACGGCCTGATCGGCTCTTCGTAAAATATAGGAAGAAAACTTGGAAAATGTGTTCTATATCTTATCCTTACCCTCCTAGGGTTAAATAGGAATTCAAAATATTACTCATAGTACAGAATGACAACCGAAATCTTCTTAATTTATCAGTATGTTCCTAGTAGCGAATCGGGTAGGGATTTATTTGCATGTTTCTGTCTTTGTCTTTATTATTTAATATGTTATGTATTTTAATTGTACCGTATATTGTTATTGTATTATATTCTGTTACTTCTCATTTATTATAGTATTCCTCTCTAAAAAAATTTGAACTCGTTTTTTACTAAATATGTATATGGTGCAGGTATAAAAAGAATAATAATTTTAGTTTAGTAGTATTGGTGTACATTTTAATGGTTTTTTTTCTCTTGTCCGTATTTATTTTTGTAAAACAAAAATGTGCTTGGTGATTTTTGTTGGTGTTGTTTCTTTCAATAAATTTATTTTACTAATGGTTTTGGGATTATATTTAAGAATAATTAATTTTTTCTAACTTTTGGACTTTTTTTTACATTGTAATGGACTTACAGGACGACCATCAATAGCAAATGCGACAAACATCACAACATTATTAGCAGCAACAGAAAAGGAAGAAAAGATTACAAGTCCTCCGGAGGGTGTTCAAGACAAGACGGCCTTTATTTTCAACAATTTGAATCAAATGAATTTAGCCCAAAAGTGTGATGAACTAAAAGATATAATTGGGAATGATCATTGGCATTGGGTAGCTCAGTACTTAGTTATGAAGAGAGCCAGTATTGAATTAAATTTCCATACGCTGTACTCCAATCTATTGGATACGCTGCGAGTGAAAGACTTGAATTTTAATGTTCTTCGAGAAACGCATAGAAATATTCGAATCCTTCTCAAGACGGATAAGTCTGCAGGCAATTTTTCGGATCGGCAATTACTCAAAAATTTAGGTCATTGGCTTGGTATGATTACCGTCATGAGAAATATCCCAATTATTCTTGATGATCTAGATATCAAAAGTCTCATTATTGAAGCTTATAGAAAAGGCCTTCAAGATCTTCTCTACGTCGTTCCATTTGCGGCTAAAATCATAGAAAGTTGTGCAAGAAGTCTTGTATTTAAACCACCTTGTCCGTGGACCATGGCAATTCTAAATGTGCTTGCAGAATTACATCGTGAACCTGAGATGAAACTCAATTTAAAATTTGAAATAGAAGTATTGTGCAAAGCACTCTCCGTTGAAGTATCAGATTTAAAACCAAAAGGTCAACTAAAAGATGAAAAGGAATTCAAAATCCATATCCAACAATTGAGCTATCCAAATCAAAATCAACAGCAACAACAAGCTCAAGCCCAACCAGCACTCGAGTCGAGGACAGTCCAACAAATGCAGATGCAAAATAGAACTGAGTCAGCGTTACCGGTAATTCATATTATACAAATTATTACATTAAACTATAAGTATATATTTTTCTTTTTTTCCATGTGCTAAAAATTAAGTTTGTGATGGTTTAGACTAGAGTTTCTGATATAATATTCATGTTATACTTGAAGAAAGTTTTTTGCTGAGACAATGAACATTTAGTTGATAATATAATAATAGATTATTAAAGTTTCGTTTAAATGAAGGATACATATATATTACAATGTATGTATGTATTTGTGCTTTATACAGAGTTTGTCCAAACCATCTCAAGCACAGACTGGCGAGTCACTATTATCATCATCATTAGTGTCACAAAGTTCTCCGACACCGCAACAACAACAGCAGCAGCAACAACAACAACAAGCTACAACTACAACATCCTCAACAGAAGATTCCTCAAGTACGACAATCTCGTCACCGACATTCATGGGAAGTGGACCACTCTCACAGTCAAGCTCGAATGCTCTCCCTGGTTTGTCCACAACACCAACACTTCCCTTGGGTAGTCATGAACCCAAATTCTCCTACATGGAAGTGGACACTGGAAATTTGAATGGCCTTCTCATGCATGTTTCTATCAATAGTACATTGCCACTGTTTCAATCTCATCCAACTTTGAAACATCATATTAGACCAGCAGTTGGTAAGTCGTATGTTTTAAACTGAAAAAACATAATTATTGGTAAATGACTTATTTATACCGATGAATATTTCAATGCGCTGAAATGCCTTTAAATAGTATACTAAATTATTCAATAAGAACAATGATTAAAATATTTTAATTAATTTCAATTCTCTCATTTATTTTTCCTTTTTTTCAGAGAAAGCAATTCAGGATCTTCTCGGACCCGTGGTGGAACGTTCCATCAAATACACCATCAATGCTTGTGAACAAATAGTAAAGAAGGACTTTGCATTAGATCCCGAAGAAGGAAGAATGAGACTTGGAGCTCATCATATGATGCGTTATTTAACGGCTGGGATGGCAATGATAACAAGTCGAGATCATATTTTTATTGCTATTAGTACGAATTTGAAACAAGGTTTCTTGGCTGCCATCCGAATTCCAACGCTTAGTCAACAATTGAAAGACTCTGTGGATCAAGCGAGTACAGTTGTGGCTCAAGATAATATGGAGCTGGCTTGTGTTTTCATTCAAAAGACGGCTGTGGAGAAAGCTTTAGTGGAAGTGGACAAAAGACTAGCACCCGAGTACGAACAGAGAAAGAGTGCCAAACATGAAGGGCGAAGACACTGTGACACGGTCATGTTGGCATATCAAATGGATAGAATTCCAGAACCTATTAGGGTCAAACAACAAAGTGCAGGTCAACCATCTGGTCCTTTAAGTCAACAATTAGCAGTTTATGAGGATTTTTCAAGAAATATCCCTGGTTTCATTCCACCGTCCGAAGGAGAAGTTCCTTTCCTCACACCTAAATTTACAACAAGTACAAATGCTGCTGCTTCCTCCAGTAGTAGTAGTGTTGTACCCGGAAGTAATGTAGCACCTGGGCCTGGAGTTTCTAATGCAGCTGCTGTCATTGCTGTGTCTTCTGCTCCTGGAGCTGGAGATGAATTAATTGCAATTTATGAAAAACTCATTGGAGAGATGGAAAATTACTTTCAAGGATTGGCTCTATCTCATTCTCCTGCTGCTCCACAATTGGTAAATAACATGAAAATATTTTTTTGTATTATTACTGTTGCTATACTATATTTTCATATTTGATGAAAATAACTTGAGAGTTGGATTGTCACTGATGTTTTAGACTAGAGTTTCTGATTTCTTATTTGAAGAAAGATTTTTTGCTGAGACAATGTTTACAATGTGTTGTATTTATACATTGTATAAATTATTATAATAATTAATTTTACAAATTTCATTGTATTGAATTGAATTGAATTTAAATTGAATAGAGCTCTGGAGTGAGAACTTTAGTGGATGCGATAGGAGTTGCTCGAAATACTCGAAGTGTTGTGGCTGCAATCTCATTGCTTCAAAAAGCAATCGAAGGCTTACTAGAAGGCTTGGCTACTTTCCCAGCTGACACAGAAATTATTCGATTCCGTGATGCTCATCTGATGGTACTTAAAGCTTTACAAGAACCCAGAGCATTTGGACAACAATGGGTCAATCGCCAAGTTACAAAGTAAGAAATGCGAATGAATATTATACAATTGATGTCTTTATTTTTTGTTTTTTTGCAAAATAAATGTTCTATATTATTTTTTATGCATAAACATAATTTAATTCTTACGTCTACTCTGTACAGATGCTTGATTGAAATTCGACCGGAGCTAAAATATAATTTGGAAGCTGTGGATACATTAATTCGAGCCAACTTGGTCAATATGCTTCAATTTGATGCACATTTGGCTACAGCTATGGAGAAGGGAACAAATGTTCTTGCAATGGGATTTGCTATACAGTTAGTTCAAATGTACCTTGTAGATGAAAGATTTACAACAACTGTGAACGAGAGTGATTTATATCATACAGTAAGTCGTCTTACATCCTCTTTATTTAACTTTATTAGTTGTAATACAAATTTTCAATGATGTTTTTAGACTAGAGTTTCTGAGATCTTTTTTGAAGATAAATTTACACTGAGAATATTTAATGTTGAATATACCCAGTACTCTTTTTTATACTTGTACATTGCTTTAAAAAAACTACATTTTCTATACTTAGGTTGATATGCTAGCTAGATGTGCAACAGTCAATCGACAACACCCAGAGGGACTTGTTCATCTCATTGAAATTTTGAGAAGTTCTACAAATCAAGAAACACCAAATTTTGTAGACCGTGCACCTGGTGGCTCAACCACTCATATTCACTCTGGCATCACACAAAGTAGGGAATTCGATGATCCACAGGGTAAGAATTTGCCTTGTTTGTATTAATGTTTGTTTGTTATATGTATATCTGCTTATAATTTTATATTCATTTATAAAAAATATACCTGTCAATGATGTTCAGACTAGAGTTTCTGAGTATTCGTGCTTTAGGCTCAATACTATATGACGATAATTTTTGCTGAGACAATGATTCTAGAAAATGATTTTAGTTTTTACCCACGGTGGCGGACAATGACTATTTTATTGAGAGCATGCAATTAATGAAGAATTTTATGTGTTAATAGGCCTATCGGAAAAATCTGAAATTTTGTTACGAGAATGGGTTCGACTATACTTGACTCAAGGCACACCAAAAGATTCTTCAAAAGCTTTTGCATCTTTCATTCACGAACTAACTTCATCTGGTATACTGAAATCGGATGATGTGATTACTCGATTTTTCCGAATTTGCGTCCAGTGCTGTGTGAATCAAGTGTATCAGGGTTTGCAGGTAAATCTTTTAAAATTTAAATACTTTAAAATGCTACGGAAATTCTGTCAATCGTTTTCATTGTTATTGTCAATGATGTCCAAGTTCTTTGTTTTAGTTTCTGATTGTGTGACGAAAAAATCCTTTCTGAGACATATCAATGAATAAAAAAATATATAACACGCCAACAAATTTTATTGAATTTGTAATTTAAAACAACAAATTCTGTTTACTATGTAGGCGGGACCATTATCCTTGGTGAGAAGTAAATGCTATCAATCTATCGATGCTCTTGTACGACTAGTTGCACTTTTGATTCGTCATATCGGAGACACGGATACACCCAAGATAAATCTTTTGAATAAATTCCTTGGTATCGTAGCAGGGCTGTTAATTCAAGAACATGAACTTCAGAAAACGGAATTTCAACAATTGCCATTCCATCGGCTTTTCATGATGCTTTTCTATGATTTGAATACACAAGATCCTGTTTTTGAAAGCATTTCCAATAAAGTAATTCTATTATCAACTACTATTATGCATTCTTATATTTTGCTGTCAATGATGTTCAAGTTCTTTGTTTTAGTTTCTGATACAATAATATTTGACGAAAATATTTGCTGAGACAGTATAAAATTATGCCTTTGAAGGCAATTATATGTAGAAAGATATATTTGTATAAACAAGACTGGTTTTACAAAAGTTCTTGGTATTAAATTGTAAATTATCTATTCCAGGTTTTGACGGGTTTCAGTAATACCATGCACATATTAAATCCAATCAAAGTGCCAGGCTTTGCCTATGCATGGTTGGAAATTATTGGAAATCGACTTTTTATTGCAAGAATGTTGGCATTGGCTGCAGATCAAAAGTGCTGGGCTATGTACTGTCAACTAATCCTTGACTTATTCAGATTTCTCTTCCCATTCCTGAGAAATGCCGAGTTAGCCAAACCTGTATCAACATTATACCGTGGAACACTTCGTGTACTCCTCGTCGTTCTTCATGATTTCCCGGATTTCCTCTGCGACTATTGTTACCATTTCCTGGATGCCATCCCACCTAACTGCATCCAAATGAGGAATTTAGTTTTATCAGCTTTCCCACGGAACATGCGACTACCTGGTAAATTAAAAAACAAATAATAAATTAAATTTTAATAAATGACTATGCATGCGTGAAAATTTTATAAGTAAGGCTTAGGAATTACATACATGAGTATAATTGGTAATGAAATGTTTGTTCATTCTTACTTAGATCCATTCACAGCGAATTTGAAGTTTGAAATGTTAGCTGACACAGCTATGCCTCCAAGAATTCTATCAAATTTCGGCAATATGATTCAACCAGCTACTTTTAAGAAAGATTTGGATTCTTATTTAAAAGCAAGAGGACCTGTGACCTTTTTGTCTGAACTTCGAACTAATCTTCAAGTAAGTTCACTAATCTAGTCCTAATATTGTCTAATATTTGCAAGCAAAATAATGAAAGGTGGTTCTCAAATGTACTTGTTTTAAATGGTTTGGTTTCTTCATTACAGGCTAATGAACCTGGTACTCGTTATAACATCCCATTGATGAATGCTCTAGTATTATATGTGGGCTCTCAACATATCTCATCGATTCGATCGAGAAATCACACACCAAATATGTCCACCGTAAGTACACAGTCGTACTAAAATAAATTATGATATTCTAATCATGAATGTACTTCATTTCTTAAGAACTCGCAATCGACTATAGAATTCTTTTTCCATTCACAGGTTGCTCACACATCTCACATGGACATCTTTCAGAATTTAGCCGTGGACTTGGACACGGAAGGTCGCTATTTGTTTTTGAACGCTCTGGCCAATCAATTAAGGTTTCCTTCAAGTCATACTCATTACTTTAGTCTGGTCATTCTCTACCTTTTTGCCCAGTCTAATACAGAAGACGTTCAGGTACATTAATAAATCTACGAAATAGATTCTTTCTTTATTTACTTGAAAATACGTTTGAATATTTCTATACTTTCATCTTTCATGGGTGATGTACATATCTACTATAATTTTCATTTTATTTTATAAGGAACAAATAACGAGGGTTCTCTTAGAAAGACTGGTGGTCAACCGACCACATCCTTGGGGACTTCTTGTCACATTTATTGAGCTAATCAAGAATCCAACTTATGTGAGTAAAAACTACAACGATATTACTATTATTATGAATATATTATTAATAATAATTACTAATAACACATTTTTTGTATTTTCCTAGAAATTTTGGCAACATGAGTTTGTTCATTGTGCTCCAGAAGTAGAAAAATTATTTGAAAGTGTAGCTCGTTCGTGTATGGTCACCAAAAGTACACCGTTAACTCTGACAAGTGGAGCAGCTCAGTCAGGTCTAAGTTTGGTAAATTCAACCGGAACATCAATCGAGTCAAATGGAGGTCTCTTGTCCAATTTGGACAATACCTTGGATCAACTCTGAGGATGAGGATGACGAATATTACTACACTGAATTCATAGCCATCATGAAATCTTGACAAAAAAAGCAAACTAAACAAGAACAAGATGAGAAAAAGCAAACAAACAATATATAAGATTGAATTTCCGTAAACGTAATTGAGAGAGTTTTTTTTCCCTAGCTGTAGGTAAACTTTTTCCTTGAGTCTCTAGAGTGATACTATTAGTATTAATTTTATATGAATTGTGTATGTATATTATATATTTAATTATGTCCCTTGCTCATGTAAAGACATAATAATGTATAAATATATATATACATACTTACTAAGAAAATATTCAAATACGATTTACGTCTACGTCTATAAGAATTGAAATGCTGCATAATCAAAAAGTCGAATGCTGACAAATAAAATGATAAACAAACGATTGTTACATAGTCTGAAAAATGCATTATAGAATGAATACAACAGTCCTACCTAATCACAGGTTATATAATTTTAATTACTACTACCACTATTATTATTACACTTACATAATAATAGTATGATGGTTTCTCATCTCTGTTGTTGTTTTCTTTTGCTGTTGATGTTTTTTGATTGTGAACTGTTTTTTATAAAGGACTTGTGATCGTAACTTAATGAAATGAAATATGATATAATATTTATATACACAAATATAGTATATCCCATCTGTCAACCATGCAGGTGAAAACTATGATGATACATGGAAAAGTAAAGAATGTCATTGCGTATGTCAAGCGACAAGACAACCTAATGAAATGTATAAAAGAAATTTATGATTGTTTTTCTTGTGACATAAATGCCAATATTATATTATTTTGGGAATAGATTTTGTTTGTTATCTAAGCTTATACATAAATAGACATGGTAGAATGTAGGAAGCGAGTATAATACAGTGATAGGCTAACTCTAAACATGGTATACAAAAAACCATGATTTTTACAACAGGAACAACAGTAATGATTATTATTAATGTATATAATGAACAGCGTCTGTATATGTAAATAAATTATGTAAGTAAATAAATAATATTGAATATTGAGAATATTCATATTCTATTGAAGATGTAGAGAGAAATAAGTATCAAGTACAAGGTAACTTTATATATCATAATATGTAGAGTCAGCGGACGCGTAGTATGATATAGAATACAGGAATAAGTTTAAAGGAGTAGATTAGTTAATAAGCTATGGTTATTATTGCAGTATATAGTTTGTGCTACTTTCAATTTCAGTAACTTTCTCAATGATTTTCGTATATTGCATATTAAATTAATTTACCCAATCTAGATAATCTGTATTACTACATATGTATATAAATCTATATTTAATCTTACTCTAAAATCCGCAACCATAATACGCTGAAATTTTGAAATATATAAGAAAAGGATAAACTTCTCAATCTAAACAACTTCTGGATTATTTTTTATGATTGCATCTTTTGATTTGGATTAAATTTCTATCATCTCATTTCATTAGTATTATATGTATTGTGGAATGTCGACTTTTTATATTTTTTAGGAGGATGTGGAAGTGTATTTAAATTTGGCTTACAAGTCGGTGTTTGGTGTGTGAGTTATGTTTTTTGAAAGATTGAGGAAAAAGTATGAAAGGGAAACCGATGAGGGAAAATGATTTCTGTATGTGTAAATAATACATTTGTAATGATAGTGAAATGAGTATACTACTACTAATAGCGTAAGTACTTAAGTATCGCTAAATTAAATATTCTAAATGAAAACTACATAAATGGACTCCCATAATATATATATATATATACTCTAATATAGATAACTAAATTTAAATGTTTCATTAATTGTAATAAATCTACTTATTATATTATTCCTAAGATTATACGTTCGAGTTTTTATATATAGACCTACCTATATCATAATCATATGAATGATGCATAATTTTTATTTTTATTATTTATTTTACAAAGTAAAAGTAGAATATTTGAAACGTCAATCATAATAGCACTACAATAGTATGCTAAGTATTATTTATTTATATGATTAATTTTACACGTGAAAGTACATGCACTTTCTTACTCTCACATACAATATATTTTTTAATGGTATGTATATTTGTATTTGTGTTTATATAATCACTATAATTTATAGTATTTAATTACGAGTAGAGAACTATATAGAATGTTTTTCTTTTTTGCATTTACAACAACAAGTCTGCAATTTAAAAGTCTTAAATTTTAATACAATAATAAATACGTCCACGCTTGGATTCTATTGAAATCCTCATCTTGATTGTTCTGTGTAGTTTTTGGAATATTTTCTTTTCTCTTTTCAAATATGCATGGCTTTTTTTTGTAGTTTTGGAGTGATTGTCTGCATGACATGGCTTTCTCTCATCAGTTCCATGTATTCATATTCTACAGGAAAAGAAAATCTCTACTGTCAATCTATCAAATACTATATCATACTTGAAATTCACCTTGGAGTTATTTGGGAAAAGTACGAATGTGGTGATAAAGTGAATCCGACTTCGGGGTCGTCATTTGGTTTTGGATGATTCGGGCTCGACTTAAAATTGTAAGACTGTAGGAGTGTGGTAAAGTAAACGAAGATGGACGCTTTCGCAAGCGCTTCTCCTAAACATACGCGTTTTCCTGCATGTTGATTGAACAGATTTCAAGTTACCGTTTGTAATTGTAGGTTCATATCAGAATTTTAATGAGGTTAATAATTTTAAATTATACCTAAACCAAAGGGTAAGATTTTATGAGCATTCACAATATGATTCTGGTCATCAAGGAAACGTTCTGGATTGAATTTGCGTGGTTCCATCCATTGCTCCTCGTTTAGATGCCAAGCGTATGTGTTCATCACACCAAGTGTTCCCTTTGACAATCATGTATTACAAATGCATATAGTTTGAAATTATCAATTTCAGTATACACACAGCTCAAAGCTGTTTCCTTCATAAATTTTTACCTTTGAGACTTCATATGAACCAATTTTTGTGTCTTGACTCGGACTTCTGATGATCAGCGGTAGTACATTCGACAGCCTTTGGACTTCTAGTAATGTCGCCTCTGTGTACGGCATCCTATACATAATTACAATTAATGGAGAATTGAAGACGAGCTTATCTTTTTTTATGGAATAATCTTTTTACTGTTTTGTGAGAAACATTTACGCATTTTTATCAGCAATTGTGGGCAATCTGGATCTTCCAACAACGGAATCAATTTCCTTTTGTACTCGAGTCTGAATTTCCGGGTGAAGAATCATGTACAAAAAGGCGAATTCCAGGGTATTGCTCGTTGTTTCACTTCCGGCTATATGAATTATGCAATAACTTTTTATATACATTTAGATTTCATCGAATTAACGGGGGAAGTACAAAATATTTAGATATATGATTAACAGCTTACTTACCAACAAACAAGTCGAAAACGACCAGAATGAATTGTTCATCCGTGTAGTAATTATGTTGGCTCTCGTCATCATCCTTGTGATTGTCGATTTCTTGGAGAAAAACATCTACAAAGTCCTTTTGCTCCTCCTTGTACAATCCCAATTCTCGTCTCTCTTCCAACAAATCTCTGAAAAATGTATGCATTCTTTCCAAAAACTTTGTCCTTTGTTTACCTCTGGCAGTGATTTTGGGAACAAACATTCGGAGAAAAGGGAAAGCCATGAGTAGATTTCCAGCAATGGGATTCGCTTTGCTCATCTCATCGATTAATTCAATTAACTCTCCTAATTTTTTATTGTCGTGACTGAATCGCTCCGACCCGATCATACTCCACAGGATATTCAACACAGAAATGGTAAAGAATTGCTTTAGTCCCACAATATTTCCAGTTTTCTCAAGTGTCTGGTTTAGCCGAGTTTGAATTACGTCAAGTTCTTCCGCAATTACGCTGTCCATACTTTGATTTTTTCCAAATCCAAAATCTCTTAGCTTAGTAACAGTAAATTTACGCATTTCCCTCCAGACATGACCGCTTATGAAAATTATACCTGAGTGATTGAAGGATAATGTACTTTAATTTAAATTCAACATATGTAACAAGTATGGGACTGGGAGTCTTAAGCTACTGACGTTTTTGGGTGGGCATGCTGAAAAGTCCGTAAGAACAAAACCTCATAAACAGCCAAGATGCAACGTACTGGACTCTGAATTTTATTCTCTGTACGATAGGATACATTGCGATTCCATGACATGACCTATCTGTCCAATAAGGGGTGGCGAAGTGGGCGTGTTTTGGATTTTCTTTCGACCAAACCGTCTGATCTTAACTTGACAATTTGTTTTTGTCGAAACAGACGAACTCGTAGGAATTTCGGGATGATCTTAACGGAATCTAAATATCATGAAAATGATGGAGCTTGGAGGGTCAAAACAAGTCCGGAGTCAAAACCTCGAAATTCGGATTATCGGTTTTCGAATCCGGTGTCGCAACCGAAAATCCGAATTTCGGGGTTTTCAATACATCCTATATATCGTACAGAAACCAAATTTCTGAGCCGAGTACGTTGCATTTTTGCAACTTCAAGTCCGCTCTCACAGATTTTTCAGCATGCCCAAACACAAAACGTCAGTACTTGAAGACGCCCGCGGTACAGCGGGTGCCCAGCGAAAGTTCTTCAACTTCATTTTGCTCCTGTTCCAAAACTAATTGAGACTCAATTCAGAATTCATAATGCAAAATGTATAGTTGACTAACTTACTTTCACTGGTCTCCCGGTAAGTCCTATACATTTATATAAGTATATTTGCATGCATGCGTATTAAAAAATGTTATTTCTTATTTTGAATTTCTTGCCCAATTCTTTGTTAAAGCTCCTTTCCAGCATATATTTATCGTAATACCTGTCAACCCATACATCGCTTGTCAAGACATCCTTAATTATCTCAAAGTCACTTACGACAACTGTATATACACAAAAGATTATGTGTTTAATTAGTTTCATGTATATTATACATACTACACTTTCATTCCCGTATATGATATAGGCATGCATGTAAAAGTTTTTCCATACTTTACCTTGCTCAACTAGACCCAATTTCAAACTCATCACAGGTCCATAAATTTTCGACAAGTCGTTAAGGACTTGATAGGGAGGTTTTTTATCCCTTCGCCTTTTAATCATTTCATATAAAGTCCCTATAACCGGGAAGCGTCTTGGACCTTGAATAAATTTATAATGCATGCGGACGCACACATATGCAAATTAAAACCTTTAGAAAATGTACTTTGAATGTACAATATATGAAATAATTATAAAACAATAAAATGAATTTATACCTGGAGCCCGGCGTTTTTCCTTAAAGAAGTCATTACTGAACCACAAAATTAAGAAACTGAAAACAACTGCAAGGATTTCAAAGACCGCCATTTCCCTCAAGGCTCAAATGTCTACTCGTCGTCTCAATTTCGACTTGATATAACGAAATATTTAGTAAACAGTTTTACTTATTGGACTTTTTATCGGTATTTCATTTAAACACTACAGCAAATTGAACTATATCATATATAGAACTATTTGTATAAGATAAATGAATCCCAAATCAAATGTAAACTAAACTAATTAATATTTTAAATCTACATTTGTACACAAATGCAGAAAAGATTGAAAGAATATGTATAGTTTATCATTCCCTTATTTGAATTGAATGAGTGGCAGGTTGTGAATTTGTGTGGTATAGACTATAGTATAGAGAATGACCGATTGTAGAATTGCATTAGAAAAGAATCACTTTTTTCAGATGGACCAAGCTATGTACATGAAGGATCCAGCATGTATATTATACATAATACTATTATGTACATAAGTATATATGTTTACACACAGACCAGTCTACTATATTCCTACAGGATATACCTACGTCAGGATGTATGTAGCAAGCCAACGACCTTGAGAGGGGCATAATCATAACTTTTTTTATGTGAGTGTGAATTTGAGGAGATAAAGCGATGAAATGTGGATGATCGTGTTACACTTTTTTGTGTATATTACTGTAATATATTTATATATCCTCTCATCCATGCAGTAAAATGATTACTAAAAATTTGAAATGAACACGACGTCTATATCTATACCAAATAAAGAACATTATATTTTGACACTTACAAACTGAAAAACTTTCGTCTTGGTTTTCAAATTCCATAAATTCTTTATCCATTTTTTCTCATCAAATTTTCTTACTCGAGACGTAGAAAGTAACACTGTTTATTGGTTTTTAAAATCCGTACTGTAGTACAAAAGACGTCCAAAGGACAAGAGCTCGTAATTGCACAGTGTATATATTATGTATGTACATTAATAGCTATTTGCTTTGATAGTTAATTACACTATTTATTGAGAAAACCACAATTCGACATTTAAATATATATTTCATCATCGTCATTTCTTCTTGTCTTTTTACATGTTGATGGTCTTTGGATTATTATATTATTCTCATACATGTATGTTTACAGGGAACACTATACTGGCAGACGATGCGTGATTACTTTTTTTATTTTACTTGTTGCGGAGCAAACATATTTCCAGACTGCTTGCTCACAGCTCTATATACAAATCAATAAAAACCCAAACCTTTATGAATGAGAGGAAAAGCATAACATATGCTACGTGTACTATAATTGGATTAATTAAACTTAATGTCTGTGATTCATCTTCTTACCTAGATGGTGCAAATCCAAGTAGCTTCTGAACATTCTAGAATAATCATAGTTCAAAGGAATTTGGACTATTGTTGTTAGTATACAAACATATATTTATAAATAAATATATAGGTATATTTTACTAGTTTGTAAGTTTTTGTAATTACCTGACGAATGGCCATGGTACAGAGAATGTAGAGGAAAATAAACGAACAGTCTGAGTAGTCTGTCCCAGGAAGATTTCGATGTGAAATTCCTTGTAGAAAGGAGATTGGGAGGAAAGGCAATTTGGCTACAACTTTCCCGTCGAATCTATATAAATTTAAATTAGAATATGACACTTTCAACATTACTATAACATACTGTCATAATGTATAATATTACTCACATGGAATTGAAGATGCTCAGCAATGCTGTAAATGCAATACCAATCGCAAACATTGATTTCATTTTGACTAAGGATAAGTCTCGAGTATTTGTCTTTAATTTTTCTTCCTCACGCTCCAACTTTTTCTTTTGATTCTTGACTATAATCGACTCTGACGTTTCTTTTCTCTTTTCAACTATGTCGATGAAACATAAAACAAAAACATCATGTTCATACATTTCGAACATTAATTATTAAGCCCTATCACATATAAACAAATACAAATGTGTAATAAAGTAAATAGTAAAGTATGCAATTTTAGTATATATAGCTTACGTTTCTTGCACTGTCTTTCAACCTCTTGCTTTAATTTTTGGTATTTTTCTGTCCGGTAGACCATGGCCCATGTGACTCCTAAAAATAGTCAAACATAACAATAATTGTAAATATAATCAAGTAAATACACAATCAGATTATGGGTCATGAACAGGTCATTCTAGTATATAGTTTTTTTCGAGGATTACACATATAATTCTACCTTCTCCAAAGAAAGCCGTCACAATGGATATAATTAGAATTAAAATGGTATCACCCCACATTTTTGAAACTACAACTGAAAACTTAATGTAGGAAGACGACTAGCTTCAAGTTTTCAAAACTTTATCTTAAGTTTTTTAATTGACTTTCGTCAGACAAAATT
Organism: Gisinianus flammeolus; assembly: GCA_034699125.1. NCBI lineage: Eukaryota > Metazoa > Arthropoda > Collembola > Symphypleona > Katiannidae > Gisinianus > Gisinianus flammeolus. Next base: position 5,059 of record JAIUND010001815.1, on the reverse strand, counting down.
CGTGAAATCCGTCTCGATTCACAAAAATAAGGAGATCCATTTAAAATGTTCATTCCCGGCGAAATTTCTATGCTATACCCACATTTGTGATTTTGAACAATAAGATCCTATTTACATTTAATTGCACATTAAATACATTTACTTCAAACATTTGTATATTATAAATATGGATTCTCTGTAGTTTTAGAGGCACAGTTAACGATAAAAAGTTGTTTCTGTGACTGAGTCATTCAAAAGTTTGTGAATTCACAAAGTTCGCTACAGGAAGAAGCAACAGGAAATTAAAGGCGTATGACAATTCACTCTCATCAAAGTAAAGTTTTGTGACAATAAATTTGTTTTATCTTTGTTCTTAACTCCCCATTGGATTTTGATGAAGGTAGTTATATATTGTTATCGGGAAATTGTGTAATATAATCAATACCATAGTTCATCGTGAGTACATCATCAACGAAATATATAAAAAGTATTTTTGGTACAAGTGACGCAGACATTGATATGTCATCATCGTGATTGTGGATCGTGTGGGGTTTACTAGAAACTAGAATATAAACAAGAAGACAAAATAAGAATTTCGCGGAAAGCAAAAGCGTATCACAAGCAATCTTGAAGAACCGGAAAAATTAATTAAAGAATCAGCATAATCATGGCTCTCAAAACGCTAGTTGGTCAAAGTAAGTCAAAATTGTCATCTGTAAATATAGCTGTAATATATATATATATATATATGTACACAATTGAAGAATTTGTTGTCATATACTCTGATTATTGTTGTACTATGTATCTGTAAATGATATTTGTGTATATAGGTAACAGGGTATACATATATATACACAAAATCTTTCATTCATTCTCGGTTTTCTTATTTTTTGCTTACAGAGATTATGAATGATGTGATTCGGGGTTCCAGCTCTGGAAATAAAAAGAAACCGGGTGGTTTAGAATGGAGAGTACTTGTGGTAGACAGTCTGGCCATGAGAATGGTTTCAGCTTGTTGTAAAATGCACGAAATCGCTGCCGAAGGAATCACCATCGTTGAGGATCTCCATAAAAAGAGAGAGCCGCTCTCCGCTATGGATGCAATTTATTTGATTACTCCTTGTAAAAAATCCATTGACGCTCTCATGTTGGATTTTGAGAATCCAAATCGTGCAATGTACAGAGGCATTCATGTTTATTTCACCGAAGGTAAGCTAATGTCAATAGCTATAAGTTAAATATGGTCACACACATACCAGTTTGTCTAATAAGGTTTTATATATACCTCAATAATGCTTGTATATGTTTTGTTTTATGATATTTTAGTATGTCCTGAAGAGTTGTTCAATGCGTTGTGTAAATCCACTTGTGGCAAAAGAATCAAGACAATCAAAGAAATCAATATTGCATTTTTACCATACGAAGGACAAGTATTTTCATTGGACTGTCCGGGGTCATTTCAAGTCTACTATGATCCAACATTGTCTGACTGTCGACTGCCAAATATGGAGAGAATGGCAGAGCAAATTGCGACACTTTGTGCTACTTTAGGGGAATATCCTGGAGTTAGATATCGGTAGGTATAGTAAACATTTAAAGACATTGTGCAAGACAATTGTGTAGGTATGTATACGGTTTATTTCATAATTCTTCTATTTCTGTATAGTGGTGACTTTGAGAAGAATATGGAACTCGCACAAATGGTGCAACAGAAATTAGATGCGTACAAAGCCGATGAGCCAACGATGGGGGAAGGACATGAGAAAGCTCGATCCCAACTCATAATTCTTGACAGAGGTTTCGATTGTGTTTCTCCACTTCTTCACGAGCTCACACTACAAGCCATGGCATATGATCTTTTGAATATTGAGAACGACGTGTACAAGTGCGCTTATAAGAAACAAGATGTGACAGTTCTACTTTTCAATTTTTTTTCTGTTATTCAAAATCGTGGTATGATTTGTTTGTTTCTGTTTTATTAAAGATACGAAGCTCAAGCTGGTGGACCAGAAAAAGAAGCTTTACTGGATGAAAATGACGAGCTATGGGTTGACTTGAGGCATCAGCATATTGCCGTTGTATCACAGTAAGTATATTTTAATTACCTTTTTAAGTAATCATTATTTACATTTGTAACTCATTTTTTTTACATTTTTTTTGTACATCATTTTACTGCCATAGATCCGTTACTAAAAACCTCAAAAAGTTCACAGACTCAAAGAGAGTACCAGCTGACAAAGCCTCAATGAAGGATTTGGGTCAACTCATCAAAAGGATGCCGCAATACCAAAAAGAATTGAGTAAATATGCCACACATCTTCATTTGGCAGAGGATTGCATGAAGGCATATCAAAATCGTGTGAGCGATCTGTGTCGAGTTGAACAGGCGAGTTACATAAATTATTTACAATTTGTAGTTGGCAATTTAATTAGTATTTAATGCATTAAATTTTATTTTTTAAATACGTAATACCGTGTTTATCAATTATGCTGATAGGATTTGGCAATGGGGACGAATTCAGAGGGAGAAAAAGTGAAGGATCAGATGCGGAACATTGTACCGATACTACTAGGCAATAGTTCAGTTGGAATATCCAACATGGAGAAACTTCGTATTATTCTCCTCTATATTATTTCAAAGAATGGAATTTCTGAGGAGAATTTGAACAAGCTAATTCAGCATGCCAATATTGATGCGGATTTGCGGTGTATCATCACAAATATGTCTCATCTCGGAATTAATGTCATTGATGGGGTAAGTTTTGACAAGCTCAAACGTAAACGATTGCATATATTTTTAATATCATCAGAATCAGGGGTTTTTTTAAAAAATATTTTGCATCCGTTTCTTAGGGCAATAAAAAGAAAATGTATCAAGTTCCGAGGAAAGAACGAACGAATGAGCAAACATACCAAATGTCACGATGGACGCCAGTGGCCAAAGACATTGTCGAAGATGCCATCGAAGATAAATTGGATCAAAAACATTTTCCGTTCCTGGGTGGACGCACAGCTAATTCTCAACACAGAGGCCCTGCTACAAGGTACAGTATATAAATAAATAAATACATAAGAAACATTCAGTTTTTATTTTCAAATGACTGCAAATTTAAATGGAGCGATGAATTTACATATACTGATTGATTTTTATTGAATGTATATTTTAGTGCGAGATACGGACAGTGGCATCGAGAAAAGGGACAGCAAAATGTGAAGAATGTTCCAAGAATAATTGTGTTTATTGTTGGTGGAGTCACTTTCTCAGAAATGCGTGCGGCCTATGAAGTGACGAGCGCGAACCGGAACTGGGAAGTCATAATTGGTGAGTTAAAATTTCAACAGATATTGCCCTTCCACAAAACATTATTGATTATCATATTTGTTTATATACATGTCTATATAGGATCGACTCATATACTTGTCCCAGAAGGATTCCTGTATGATTTGAAACATTTGAGTAATGTCTGAAGAAAAAACATTGTCTATTTCCATTCATTAATGGATGAATCGCATTCGCATTCAGATTGTCTTTCAGAGGTGGTAATTTAATCTATATAGTTCTTACAACCCAACTTCACACACAATATACACAAAATAAACATTTGAGAGCTATCTGTCATAATGTGTCAACTTAAAATTTACCTTCAAATTGGAAAGAAACAGGATATGGAATATAGAAAATCCTCAATTGGAATTGGATTGCCCAAAAGTAATTAATTAGTAATTAAAATATATGCGTTCTTGCTTCTTCAGTATTCATGGATTTCAGTATTAACTAAACTGTTTTCCTCTCCCCCCTTCATTTTGTTAAAGTATTTTGCATCAGTATATGTGAATATGAAACTCTCATCGTCAGAGAGAAATTGGAGGACTGTTGGATCTCTCGGATTTAATCAACGAAAGTACACACGCAGACAAAATACTTTCATTATTAATTCAAGCAAACAAACAAGAAATATTGCATTGACTCCTAAATACTTCTAAATATTGTTACTCGTGTTTGTAAATTTGAAATGTATTAATCTGTGCATGCATTTGTTTTTGTACCAAAGTATATTATTATTCATATATAATATAATATAATTTGGATGTGTATTTTATGTCATGTTCAAATCCCAAGTCATTTTTATTGTTATATTATATATATATGTAAAATTATAGTTTCGTTATTATTATTTAGCACGAGAATGAGAGAATTCAGATGATAATAATGTAGAACAGAACAGAATGTAGGATAGAAAAATATATTGCAAGAGTTTAAAAAAAAAAACAAAAAACTGTCACCCTCGGACTAGGACGTACAATAAAATGTCAAATATGTACATTTGCGCCTTACATAATACTTTTCGTAAATATATTTAAATAACATTCTTATTGTTCGTTCGTACTCTTATAATCGTGCTTCCAGTCATCTAAATGTTCATTGTATATTGCATATAAAATAATGTTGTTGTGGACCACAACTTATTGTGGCTGTTGTTGTTGTGTGTACATGAACATGAACCACTATTGTTACTCATTTACAAAAAATATACTATAGTATAGACAATTGTGACGTACGTACATACATGTGTGAGAATTACTATACCTATATATAATAATAATATATATAATATATATATCTATATGTTTGTTATTGTTCACGTAATACATATAAGTAATAATAATAATTATTATTATTGTCATACGATAAATAGAATATTATTATAGATCAGATTGAATTTTTTCAATTTGTGTATCGCGACATTTACTCGTCATTTAAAATGCCGAATGGTGAATCATGTCAATGGTCAGAATCGGGAACGTTTTAATTGTTTTTGTTTCAAATATTTGACCTTTAGTAAATTATACATTCCTGCAATGCAATGGTTTTGTGGTGCGTTGAAATGTTACAAAACAAAAAAATGTTGTTTGTATTCATGTACCTCATATATATTTATTCAATGTATAAATGTAATGTGATTAAAAAAACGATCGTGTGTTGACTATAAAAGGAAAACTCTATGTGTATAATTTTTTTTCCCCGTCATCAATGAGAGTGGACACTGTCCACTGGACAGTGCGGTAAACATTATGCGAA